>JBCEWB010082641.1:0-12777 GCA_039654565.1 Peronia peronii
TTTTCTTGACAATGAGCTCCAGTTTTCGAAATACATTTCATGGTATGATGTCTTTTGTTTCAAGGAAACGCCATTGAGGAAAACACCCGTGACATTCTCGAACAAAACTTTGTGAGCACTCAAAAATAATCTATAGCAAAATCAAGTGGCACGTTTTAAAAATAGCCTCTAATAAAACATCACGGTAGAGAATAAAATTCTCTGGAGACAAGACGGTTACATAAACACATCTGTGGTGAAGTTGTTCTTTTTAATCCATATACATGTCGATGGAATAATTTCAATTGTTCTACAGATTTGCTTTCATGTATCCATCGACCTCAGAAAAATACACAACTATGAATTTGTTGTCAAAAACTAAAAAAACTTCTAATAACAAGCTCAGTCTTTTCTAATAAACAATGTGAATGAATTGACTGTTTTCTGTAACCAACGTTGAGACTCCCTTGGCCCATGCGTGAAATTGTGTTTTGCTAGACACAGTTTCTTGCATTATTTTTGCAAGACCACAGAAAACAAACAAAAACAGTAAACGTTGTAATGCATTAACGTCTTTGCCCTACGCTTCATGCATGCTAAATACGATTGTTTTCGTGGGCTTTAAGTCTCTATGTCTGGTTAATTTTGGTTGCTGAAGTATTTCCTAACCCTCCCCATCTCTCTTCTTTTTGAAGCATGCAGATGTACATTGTTAAGCGTCCATACTCTAGATCAAGGTAATAAAAAGCACATTGAGTTTTACAATTTTGTCCCCTTTCACGGATTTTATACACAGGTTATACATAAAACTAATGTTTCATTGCACTGGCTAGAAGGTGACAGAAAGAAAAATAATGAGTTAAGTGAAGACATTAAGACAGATTTTCAACCAAATCAAACTTACTGGAATCGATTCACCCCTGACTGAGGAAGACTGACCAAAAAAAAAGGGCTTTCAAATCCCCATGTAATTTTGAATCAAAATATAAGAATAAGGATTACACTCTGGATTACACTTTTGAAATTAACGCCCAAAATCCCTATAAATTAGTCACAGTTGCCTCTAAATTTCTGAGCGACCTATCAACAGACTTTAGCGAAGACTTCAGAATCGGTCACAGATCTTCTAAGACGTTGGTAATGAAAGAGGTCTCTGGCCAGATGACACTGGTAATAGTTTGTGTTTTTCTCCATAAAACACTTTACCTTTCCGACCAATTGTACCAGGTAGCCTTTAAATATGTTCATCCAAAATCTTGCATATGTTTCAGTATCCCGAATCTCCAAGTCAGTTGATCTATCTCGAATGTCCATCTTTTTGAGCTTGTGCATTTTTTTTTAAATCCCGTAAATTATATGAATAGTTTCATAACTGTGTAAATCCATTTTCCCTGACATAATGAATATGTAATTTGTCACAAATTATGGAGCAATCCAGCCATTTACGTGTAGAGAAGACGAGAGTGGGATCATCCCTTCGGGACGCTATCTCTTATTGTGCAGTGTATTAGTCTGATCATTATTTGTTTTTCGTAAGGTTAACTTAATCATCACATCTGGTTATGAAAGGCCTTTTTGACTGGCAGGTTATTGTCCTTCTCCATTGTCGCTGTTGACGGCAAGACTTTTTGTATAACGCCATTAGATTTGGCCATCTTTCTCTCTCTCTCTCTAGGATGAATTCTACCGCCCCCCTGTAGCTTAGACCGGTGAGCTCAGTGATGTAGGTAATGTAAGAGTGTAGATGGTCTGCATCTTTTCGGTAATCCTTCAATCTTGCACTGGAGAACTGATGTCAATCAGATTTGTAAGTATCCTAAATTTTGTTCTTAATAAAATAGATAGACACGAAAAGAGGTGAAATGCTTCCAAATGTGAGCATTTTTCCATCTTTCACCAGGTGAAACAGAAAATCTGGTCAAACTGTGTGACTCCGTAGCCGAAGGATAATGAACGGGAAATGATAACTATCACCCCAGAGAAGAGTTAAAAATTGGCACTCTCGACATATTGTTTTCAAAGTTCACAATATCTAATTTGGTGCATTTTGTTATTTATTTATGTAATGTTCCGCGTTAGTTTGCCAGTTGCCAGCCACTGATTGGAAAGAGACATGATGATGTTGATGATGACGAAGGTGATATCACCATTGATGAGGAATCAAATAGCTTCGAAATTCTGGTAATTCATTTTTCATTGTCCTCTTGCTATTTGTGTTTTTTAAATTTAAAACATTACTAACTGATGGGCAATCTTTAATAAACATCGTATGGCAATGACAAAGACAACTCTACTCCTGCTGCTGCTAGTGATGATTTTGATGATGATGTTGTTGACCTGATGAAGAGCCAAGCCAGCTGTAAATTTTGGCTAATTCCATCAATTATTAAAATTTCATTGTACCAATTTTCCTCGTGTTGTTTGTTTATTTTAATCTAGTTAGTTTGCGCTCGAGAGCCACTGTCTTAAGAGTTATGAAATCTATATAAAATGACGATGATGATGATGATGATGATGATGATGGTGATGAGATCTTGTGACAGAGTTCAACATGTTAAGTTTGTATCAGAGTAGCATGACTTTAAAATGTTTGACAAATGATGAGGCCAACTGATGAATCATTTGTCTGAATAAACACTGCAACAAAGATGTCTTCTAGACCTGTTTTCATTGCTGTTTCAATTTACAACCCATGGTTACTGATATATTCTACGCAGGGAAACACTGTTAAAAGGCATCTTATTATATTTATTAAACAGATTTATTCTAAAAAAAAAAAAAGAATTTTTTATCTGGACAGACATCGCATTCGTAGATAATGTGGTCGAAACCGACATAGCAACACGCTTTTAACAAATATTTTTTTATATTTATCTTTTGAAACTATTTCTTCAGAATGTAAAGTAATATACTGGATTAAATTATGTCGCCACATTAGGCTCCTCTCAATCCTAACTGACATTAGGAGAAAAAAGTCAAATAACAGATAGGAGGAAAGGAGAAGAGGAAACAATAAATATAGTCAGAACAAGCCAGCGGCACTACTTGTTACTTCAAAGATTTCAGCAGAATCACTTTATATTACTCTTCATTGCTTTATTACTTACAGGGCAAATGACCATTGGGAATTTGAGTGTCTGCTCATACAAAACAGATCTGGTACCGAAACTTGAAATAACAAGCCAAGTTGCACGTGATCAATACGTGACAATACATGACTGTGTTAACGATAACATTAAAATTAAACACACAACGTCAGTCACACACAAGTTGCATTTTTTGCCCTTTGTTATACTTTATGTGATGTTAAAACGCACAATGGAAACAGTACTCAAAGTGCTGATACGAAACATAGAACGGCGGAATCAATCAGAACTGATATCTGAGTAGACGCTAAGACAACTATTTCGGGGATGGTTTCACTTGGCTACAAAATGTGAAGAAAGTTTTCTTGTAAAACGCATGGTTAACAGACAGAGTCAAGTATTGTTTCGGCCTTCATTGCATTAGATATTGCAAGCCGTGGCCTGCTACAAACCACTAGTTTACAAACTGTCATTTTCCCCCTGGAATCTTCATCTATGCTAATCTGTCCGTTCTCTACCCTATGGCATACCCAGTCTTTGTTTTTACCATTCCATGATGCTTCTCTCACCTTCTGTTTTCAAACAGAAATGTATTTCACATAATGATAGTAATGGCCTTACGACTCCTCCTACTGCTGCTACTTCTACCACTACCACGACTACTACCCTAGTACTATTGTCACTACGACGACAACCACCTTTAAAATTGCTTTTACTATCAACTAATAATATAATCTAGACTATAATAATGAATCACGGGCATATAACGTATATCCTGTGTTAGAGAGCTCTAGGTCCTTGTACACATGCAAAAAATGCATTATGAAATAAAATATTCATGCACCTTTTCATTTACATAACTGATTCACACCTACACGGGTACGATAAATTGAAAAAGCAAACTGAAAAAACAAATGCTGGTGGAATCGAAGCATAATAAGCTCATGGAATTAACTCTCGTTAAAGTGGGTGGAAGAGCGAAAACAAAAGCCCAGCGAGCGTATAATTCCAGGTAACATTAGAATGAAGAAAACTGAGGATGAATCGAGTAACAAAAAATAAATGTTTTTATTGTCCACATCAGGGACGGACCAAAGACAAAAGATTTGGACAATAGTAGTAACATTCAACGTGTGCAGTGATCCACAGTGAAGTATCACCTCAGATAAAATCGTTGTGGCAAGAATAACTCTGCTGTTAGGTACATTTACGTACACTGCAAAGTAAGCCATTTATTTTATGAGATTCAATTGTTTTTTCTACAGGAACTGGAAAAACACAGTATATTCTATGAGTTTCGACTGAAAAACGAAGCTCATGCAAGAATCAACGACATACAACGATCACACAACGAAGTGTACATCCTCCTCAGTGTGTTTTTCTTTGTCTGTTTTAGTTTGGTTCTGTAGAAAGCCAAGAAGAAAACCAAACCATTCATTTTCGTAATGATATCAATTACTTATTTACATAGATAAGCACTTGAATACAAAAAAAAACAAACAAACAAACAAAAAAACACTGCCAATTTTGTTATTGATCACAAACAATTGCTTGCTGGGACTTCAAAGCGATCAAATGACGAGCAGCACTATTTACAGTCCCTCTTCCTCTAATCTTTGGTATTTTCCACACGTAATAGTGAGCTCTTTACTGTTTGGACGAATTTTAAAGATAAAAATTATTCTGATTTTAGACAACATCATAACTTGCAATTACCAAGTTACAGTGAGGTGGCTTCATCGTGTATCATTGGTACAAATGTGATAGTCCATAGTCATAGTTTCTCGGCGGTACAAAGGCTTGAAAGAAAATATGAGTGACCCAATAATAGACATAATAAAAAAAGAAAGAAAATGAAGAAACGATAGTGAACAGGTTCCTCACTCTATTCTGAAGATCTGAAGTTCAAACCTTAAACTGAATAAAATCTAAATTTTCTGTATTGTCTCTGTTTCCATTCAGTGCTTATAGATAGTATGCACTTATAAATACACACTAACTATCCTGGTCAGTTCCGACAAGTTTTAATCGTCAACAATATTAGGTAGCTTCCTATTGTTTTATTCCTGTTAAGCCAATATTATACCTGAAAACAAGGAGTAGAATGAAGCACTTTTGCCTTAAGTGACAGCGAAGTAAAGGAAAATGCTTGTCAGCGACATCATTAGTGACATTCTTGATGACGTTTTTGGGTTTTGGGCATGTTTTTTAATCTCATTGATAGGAGTGTGGACGAACATGGTTAATATCGCTGTCTTCTACAGACAAGGTTTTCAAGATACGGCCACCATCTCTCTGTGTGCCATTGCTATTTTTGATTTTCTCAAATGTTTATCCGGTTTTTGTCACAGAATTTACGGCATAGTCCGTGTAGTGGACGTCCCACTTTCTATAACTTGGGAAAATATAACTTATGTCATCGATGTCGGTATTCATGCAATGACCGGAGCCATGGTCAACGTCATAACGGCTTACATTTCCATAGAACGTTGTCTGTGTGTCAGTTTACCTTTCAAAGTCAAAGACATTATAACACCTCGTGTTACCTACGTTACTATTCCCTTGCTAATGACTGCTGTATTGGTAATGTTTTTTCACATGTTTATCAGTTTTGAAGTCGTGTGGAACCTCAGCCCATTCTATAATCGAACCGTAGCTCTATACAAAGTGTCATCCACTTTGAGTAACAATCCCACCCTTTTCAGTTATACCAGCGCTAACTCTATCTTCTGGCCAGTTGTTACCTTTGTAATCATCGTAACCTGTACTACCATCCTTGTGGTTCGTCTTAAGCAGTCTCAAAAATTCCGTTCCAAGCATAGCAACAATAGAAGCGAATCAATGACTCAGGCTGCAGTAAACGGAACATTACCAACAAAATTGAGCAATGGATCAGAAAATGATCCAGCTCAATGCAAACTTAACAAACATCAGAAAAGACAAGGAGAGAATAGAACTAAGAGAGTTCCGTTAAGCTCTCCTTTGTGTTCTCAACGAGACAGACAGTTGATTAAGATGTTGTTGGTAGTGATTGCTGTCTATCTGGTCAATGTTATACCACGAATTATTGTCAGTGCAGTTCGATATTTTGTGCCTGAATTTTTCTATTACACAAAATACCATAACATTCATAATGTGGTTATCAATATTATTTTTACTCTGGACTTTATAAACGCGTCATGTAATATTGTCATATTTGTCTCCATGAGTTCAAAGTTTCGGGCTGCACTCAGGAGTTTCGTCTAACTTCTCACATGATATCACTCTGAAAAAAAAAAAGAACGAAAAAGGCAGGACAGTGAGAACACCGGGCTGGGTAATGAAACTTTTACCGTACAAAGCTGATCTTTCTCAGAGGCTAGAATATATCGTTCATCTAGATCTAGAATGTGTTGAAGAAATGTGGCAATACTGTTTCCCTTTTCATGTGAATTACGTCTAGTTTTATGTGTGTTAACTGCAACCATCAGTAGGGAGAAACACTTAGATGTAATAACAAATCTGAAGCACTTAACTCTGATATCTTAACATCCTTGACCTATTTGTCATCAACAATCAGCTACTCGAACTGGAGATTACTGTCTCTATACCAAATGTCTTTGCTCAGGTGAGGAATGATCTGATGAACAACAAAAACAGCAAGTATCTCTCTGCAAAATGTCTTACTGGTAAAACCATGTCCTGATTAACTTTTGTTTCTAGTGCTTAGGAACTTTGAAATTCACAAAATACACGTTTCCGATGAAATTCACTGGACCACGCTATCATTATTTTTCAATATGTAGGGAGGAGCCAAAAATAAAAGCACATAAAATTTTTATTTGGCTGGTCATAAGTATGCATAATGTATGGTGTTTTATTTGTATTGTCTTTTGTTATTCTCATGGCAAGACATGTCTTGTTTGCTCTGTATTTTTTGTGTGTGTGTGTGTTGTTTTTTTAAAAACTGATTTCTGAAATAATTTTCCTTAACTTTTAGTGAGTCGTTCTTTGCTGAAAGCATCCCCATAGACGACTGCACATCCAACTTCCCCGTGTTTATAGTCAAACAGATATTAGTTCTGTCAGTCTGAGATAGACATGAAGATTGATATCTCTGTATTGGATCTAGATCAGACAAAATAGGGCTTTGAATATGAAAAATGCAGACAACATACCAAAGAACTGTGTTCAAAGCCACTGCTCACTGATGATTCATCCAGGTGAAATACCTTGGACAACAAAGGAGTTTTGTTGAGAAAATTGAATTTTACTGACATTGCGACTACAAGTGTTAATTTTGAATGCAAACATCTTGGCACAGAAAAGTCGCATGAAGTTAATTACACTCAGTTATTCTCCTTCCATTTTGGAGCAATAACTCTATTTAAGAGGGGAAAAAATGATATCAGACTTATTTCATCTGGTGACAAGACACAAAATAATAATAATAATAATATGTTGTTGTTGTTGTTGTTCTTGTTGTTGTTGTATCCCACGCATGCCATAAATTATAGGGCCAATTTCTGGTGTAAGTACAACCAGGCCCAAGAAAGCCCATGAAAAAGTGTTCCTGTTGGATCTGTGGGAGTAATGATACAATACAAAGGATGGAGAGCCTGAACAGTACTGGAATACGCTTTTTATGAATGCTCTCTATTATTACTATTGTTATTTACATATCTAATGAAGTTTAGATATTGATCAAAGTTACATTAGCTGTGCTATCTATAGGCAATACTTGCCAGGCAGTACGTCGTGATTACGATATCAACAATGAAATGATGCTATCCAAATTAGCAAAGGGGAAAAACAAAACAAAACAAAACAAAAAAAAAAAGATCTCTTAAATGTTCAAATCGGACTTATTTGATCACATACTCTTCAAGTGTGAAATCTCAAAGTTAAGAGCAAGGCAGTTTATGTCTTTAGCGGGGATATTTTCATTATAGTCGCTTTTTTTAAAAATTACCTTTGAAAGTCCTTAATACGATGCGTGTACAGTGTTTACTTGTTAAAGATCTTTGCGAGGGGTCATGTGACTGTAGGATTTGATGTAATTTTGCTTCAAGAACACCCAGTGAATTTTCCTCTCTCGATTCGTTCTCCAGGTCTAAAAGAAGTTAAAGTTACTTCCCAAACCAACTTGACTTCCTGGTTTTCATACTGTTCAATGTACTTTGAAGTCTGGTCTATTATCAGACTTGATCTTCAGGTCTTTCGCTGTTTCTTGGCTTGTTTATAATTTGAGAAAAGTGCTAGGACAAATCACACCTGGTTTTCTCTTCGATGAGGCATAAGGAAACGGAGCGGTTCACCATTGCTTTTCCAAACCTGTAGGTATCAAAGAAAAATCCATTCCTCTTAGGTCATGAGTTGACTGCATGTGCGCAAGTTAGAAAGGTGAAAGTTACTGTACACTTTTAAAAAAATAGTATGAGACGCAGGGTAGAGAATGCGAATTATTAGAGGTTCCATAAGTGCAATACGAAATATAACATTTTAATTTCATGTAGGTACATTTAAACAACAAATCAGTTTCACTTTGCTTTGGGAGTTTTAAATGGTTGTTTAATGTTTTATTACACTATACCGTCATATTGTTATGTTATGTTATATTGCATTATATCAGATTATGTTTTGAAGCACGCATATCTAATCTTTTACCTGGAATAATCGATGACATGACATTGTACCAACACAAAAATAAGGGGAGACATTTCCGTTCTTCAGTCACAGCAACGAATTCTGAATCAAAGCTCTGAAGGCGAAAAGTATTTAAGTCAAATTTACACACTTTGAGCGGGGGTCAGAAAAGCCCAATGAAAAAAAAAGACCCCCCCTCCCCCACTTCAAACAAACAAACAAAAAAAAGACAGTGAGAGAGTTACATTTAAAGTGCAAGGCAAAAGCACCCAACTATTTTAAAATGTTAAACTAGGGTAAGTAGAGTAGATTATGACATCAGAAAGAAAAATTTCTTTCTTTCGAGACAGAGTCTCCCAAAATGGACTTGAAAAGGCCACTGCTCAACCGGGTGCCTTCAACTTACCCTACAGAGAATATGCACGTCATTGAACTTGTCGCATTGTGTGAAAGGGCCAGGTTTGCATTAAGAAGTCATCAATTTACAGATATGTTGTCAGTGTCAAGACTAAGACTGCTAATCGGAACTAGCTGTATCTGAATTTAAAAAAGAACAAAAAAACAATATGCTCAAGAATGACACAGGTTTTCGCACTACCAAATTTTCGAACCCTCACGGTCTTCTTCATCGTAGTTATAACGATCAAACCGTAAACTACTGAAAGAATGACTGTAATACCTTACATTAGGTAGTTCCGGGCACTGTACAGAATATGAACACTTACAATAACGGTAAAATTAATTATAAACTAAACTATAATAACCATTTTTACATGAATGATTATGATTCTCATTTCACTTGATTTTCACTCTCGAAAATTATGTTCTAATCTGCTCGAAAAAGATCTCCTTGAATCGAGTGGGCCAAAAAGGTGCAGTCTGACATTGCCTTGGCAGACGAGATTGGGTAAAGTGAAAGGGGAACAGATGTATTTTTACCATTGTCATCGGTCTCGATCACAACAATCTTTTTTTTTTTTTTCAAGATATAAAATAAGCCACTGTTCTTGCCAAACCATTTCTGCAGGACACAGTATAACAACGAAAAGACAGGGAAGGGGATGCAGGCAACGCAAAAAAAAAAGGGGGGGGGGGGGGAGACAACACTCGAGAGTGGACGGACTTAAGGCTCAGTGATAGCCTGGGGATCTAAAAACCTTGAGAGATGGAAGGAGCTGCTTACGAACATCTTCAGTAGAGCACCCACGCTCAATAAAACGTAGGACTCCACAAGACATAATGTCATTGACAAGAGGTCTTTACTCAATCCGATTATAGACAAGTCCACCACTTCATTTCACGGGTGACTCCGATTTTCACATTTCAGTTACTGTATCTCCTTCGAAAGATCAGCAGGCTACATCTGATCCTCTTTCCTTAGTCGGTTTTAGCCATGAGCTTAATCTTGTGGTGCTCTAAGTATATGATCTGAATTTCTCCGTATATGTTCTATTTGTTGTCATCTTCTCTTGCCAATTTCCTCCCTTATGTTTATCTGATCCTTTGCTTTTGACGTTTCATTCTGATTTTTTTTCTTTTTTTGGTCTGTCCGTAGTTTTTGCTGCGGATCTTTCATAATCGTCAGCTGAGGATGACAATTTACTGACATCAGCTAGAGTTGAACAGGGGAAAGCTCAGAAAAAGAGAAATTTGATAATGTAAAGGGACTTTTAGTCCAAGGAATGCCTTAAAGTGTACGGTATGTAATATCATGTTTGAAAAACGATTCAAATGTTTCGTAGAATATATATAAATGAGAACAATTAACGATCTTTTTCGTTTTATTTAACATTTCTGCGATTACCATTCAGGGAAAAAGGTACGATTGTGGTGTGGAATTCAGCAACTAGATATTAAACAGTTTTCAAACAGAATCTTGAGCAACAAACAAGCAACACAACAAAGACAACACTGAATAGTAAACAAACAAACTAGTGAATAAACACACGGGTGACATATCAGAAACGTAACAAATTAATAGCATAGGATAATCCTAGGAATCTCCTGGAGTTTGTTTCAAAACGGGATGCAGGAGTTCTGTATAAACGATAGTATCGTACCAGATGAGATACTCATAACCTACAGCAAAATCAATTTCCTCCCAGGCACAAGCTTACAGTGGAGGAATGTTGTTGTAAATCTGTCTAAGTATGCCATATTTTTTTTCCTCGAAAGTAAGGTTCCTCCAAAAATCACCGACTAACAACAGTTTTACTGTGGAATAGGCTAGGGATACCCACATCTAAGCTTTTCTTTGCTCAATGTTAGTACTTTCCAGGAGATAAGTAAAAAAAAAAAAGTCTGTAACTTCATAATTATAAACTTCACATTATTACCATAATGAAGATTGAAAGGCATAAATAAGAGTAAGTTTTAGAACAGACATTCTCTTTGTGTTCATCACAGGTACTTTGTATGTTGGGCCGTCAAAGAGATCAAAAGACAAAGGATACCATCCCTTCCTACAATATTTCCTACTTTCCACACCGAATACAACCTGATTTATTTTTCAGAAGATAAAAACGATATCTTTACAAACAACATCTTAACTTGGAAATATGGGGTGAATATGATGATTGACTTTAGAGTACATAATTAATACAAAATATGATAACTTTTGTTCTTGTTTCTGCTCTGATATACAAAGACATACAGGAAATGACTACCAAATTTAATGATAGACAAGATAAGAAATTGTGGAGCTCAACAGAAATGACTACATGTACCTCACTTCACAAAGCAGGCAGAAGTTGGATCTATTTATTAAAGGCAATTTATATTTTTTCTTAGTTAGATAGCTACTTTTACGAGCATAATTCTAACTTTCCATTCAATAGTAAAAATACATAAATAAACAATAAAGGTCCTATTTTTTTGGAAGCTTTCTCTAGATCATATCTAACAAGTCTATGTAACTCTGTCACCACAGATAATTTTAAACTGGTGTCATTTAAACATCCGCGTTCCCTCTGACGGTAGAGAGCCAGAACAAAAGGAAAAAAAAGTCTTCATGCATATTATGTAATAATAAACCTCCTTGTGTATAATTAAATACAGAAATAAACTCCTAAAGTTTTGGGTTCTCTCTGATTATGATCTTTTTGGGATTGATTTGGACTAGGAAGAGTTGAGGAATTGATATAATTATCTATGCTATTTGAAACTTGAAAATCAATGTTTCCTATAGCGAAGTTAATTGTCTAAAGACAAATATGTATATAGAGGGAGAGAAAGAGAAAGAAAACAAAACTTTTTTTTTTAAATCTGAAATAAATATGTATAATTATTCTAACAATAACTCCCTATCTCATCGCTCCCCCCCCCCCCCTCCCATACACCCTCCTCGACTTTCTCATCTGTTTATTTATACTAAACTGATATTTCATGGATCATCTGCAGGCTGACCAGATTATCATATGTTCTTTATGGAAACATTACATTTCCAGCTGTCTACAGTTACAAATCACTTCATCCACTATCAAATACTTTGATTCCAGTGAAAGGGAAACACTAGAAAATGCTTGTCAGTGACGAAGTCCGCCGGATCTTTGATGAACTGTTCGGCTTCTGGGCATGTTTTTTAATCTCCTTGATAGGAATCGGGACGAACATGGTTAATATCGTTGTCTTCTACAGACAAGGTTTTCAAGATACGGCCACCATCTCTCTGTGCGCCATTGCTATTTTCGATTTTCTCAAATGTTTGTCAGGTTTCTGTCACAAACTCTTCGGCATAGTCCGTATGGTGGACGTTCCGCTTTCTGTAACTTGGGAAAACATTACTTACCTCATTGATGTCGGTATTCATGCAATAACCGGAGCAATGGTCAACGTCATAACGGCTTACATCTCCATAGAACGTTGTCTGTGTGTCAGTCTACCTTTCAAAGTCAAAGATATTATAACACCTCGTGTTACTTACGTTACTATTCCCTTGCTAATGACCGCCGTTTTGATTACATTTTTTCACATGTTTATTGTCTTTGAAATCGTGTGGTATGTCAACCCACTTTATAATCAAACCTTGGCAGGATACAGAGCATCGCCTACTTTGAGTAACAATCCTACCCTTTTCCATTATTCCAAC
>JBCEWB010082652.1:0-12777 GCA_039654565.1 Peronia peronii
TTTTTTTTTTTCACAAAGCCCTTCTACATCGATCTAAGAATGCATTTCAGAGTTAAATTTGCTGAAACAGATTGAGTAGAAGCCCAATAGTTGTAATTTAGTGCCATGGCCTAATATCAGCTATTTTCTCGCTAAATTCAGCCGCAGCAACAGGTCACCCCCATCATCTTTAATTGCTCATATCTTGACTCCTACTTAATGTAGAACAAAAATTTGTTCACACAGAAAGGGAAACAAATAATCTTCAAAGTGAAACCAATAACTCCATATGCTCAAAATTTGACGAGAGCCTGATTTCATCGTGTCGCATCTCAAATCAATTCTGTGTCCAAACTGAGTTCCAGTACTCCATCAGCAGATATAAGAACATAAACTGTGAACCTCAACAATGTTCCAGCAAATAAATAAGATGCAACAATAATGGCAAGTAAATCTTATCACAGTCATAAATGGGTCATGATAAACTGTACTGAAAGAGTGAGACAAATCAGCCTTTCAGTCTTCAACAGCTGGTATGTTAGTAAGCCATGTATAACTATGCAGGCACATTATATCCCAGCCATACACCCACAGTCATGATACTCATTTCCAAGAAAGATTTTTGATCTGAGTGAAAAATGTATACACTCTCTTGTATGGAAGAACTGAAAGTGGATTAAAGCCCATTAGTGTGTCTAATCAGTAACACTAAACAAAATATGTTATAAAATAAAATATGTTATGGATCATTGAAAAATCACATAAATTGACCATCATCTATGGGAACTTCATTCACATAATATGAGTGGCCAATGTATATCAGCTCATAATAAAAATTAGTTGACATATATGGAGCATAACAGTATTTATAAATACAAACACTTCCAAAACAAAAACAGCCTTTTACACAATAAGCAAAAATAACCTTAAAATAAATTGTATGTCCTTTGCATGAATCTTGAGAACAATTACCGTAAATAAATCAATGAAAACAAACATGTACAAGATTACCAGGACTCCATCTTCATAAATTCCTAGCAGAGATCTTATTTCATTATGAAGAATACAAAGAAAGGTGACAAATGACTGATATACAATTTTAACTACTGCCTCAATCTTATTCCACATCATCATATTACGGCCTTGGCTCATGAAAGTGCATTCTGAGAAAGCTAATATTGTCTCCTTGTTTTCAGTGCAATGTGTATCAGTTTTCCATGACGTGCCATTAGTTTTCAGATGTTGCATGCCCATTTTTCAGAAAACTGATGATCAGTGCATCATTTGAGTCTAGTCACCAAATCTCTACAATTTTGAAGAGACCATGTGTGGACTTACAATTCATCAATTTCAATTTACACCTGCATACATCAAGACAATTTCAGTGTTATCTAAAACCAAAAGATGTTCTGCTGTTCAAATTAATAAAAAATGGACATACATGCACCACAATTTTTAATGGAGATAATGAATCAACCAATTTAAAAATGTTGAAAACTTTAAAGTGTATGAAATGTTAACATAATGAATGTATACCTTTAACAAGAACAGAAAATATTTGCCTGCACGAAAAGGACATTAGACATAAAGAATTTTTTTTTCTAAACGGTCATTTCTATTGGCACAAACATTTGACCACAAAATAAAATGTTACTTTTAAGGCTACCATTTTTGTTGGCATAACATTTTTGACAGCAAAATATATCATTCCTCTGAATTTAACCTATGCCACATGTCCAATATAACTGTGCGATGCCATTTCATATTCAATTTAATTAGGCCACAAAACTGATAATGACCCAACTGATGCTAACATAAATCATCAGATCAGCAGACAGCTCAGCAGTTTGATATAATCTAACAACATTTTATAGAATTCAAGGACTTCTAATAATCAGCCTATCTTGCATGAAAGAGAACAGACCACAAAAGATTATTACAATTATATGTATTACTTCATGTTACCTAACAATTTAAGGAAGATAACAACTAATTCAGTCTATGGCAACTTTTTCTTTGGATCTCATAAATGAAAAACCTATCATCATATATTACTACATACAAAAATCAGCAGTGTTTACTGTTCCATGATAATTACAAAGCTTTGGCCTCTCATAGGCAACTGATAATTCATACTCATATACATATATTATCATTATAATTCATTTACCAGAGACACAATAAAAATGATACAATTATGAGTGAGACAATCTGTGCATTGTCACATTTTGAATATTTATTAGAATTTTATGCCTTGCTTTCCTCACATTTTGACAGTAATGTAAGTTCAAAATTAGGTCAAAATGTCTTAACATTGAAACATCTCTTGGAAATCCTTTTGTATTATACTTTTATATGGTGCAGGTTTACTAGCAGGAAACAGTCATAACCATACAAAGGCATGATGCAAGAGGATATATCCAGGGGATATCTTAAGATAAAAATATAACTTGACCTATATTTGACTTAACGGTTTACTGTCAATTTGAAATTTCATTTATCTTGTGCAATGTATTTGTTACTCTTTGAAACTTTGCAAAAAAAGCAATACAGATATCTAAACACAAACTTAAGCAACTCTGAGTAAATATCATTTCTAACAGATTTGAATAAAAGTTTTATATCACAGCAAAAAACCAAATCGCATTGACAATGATTCTGATATAGAATCTAAATATTTTTTTTTATAGTACATCATAAAATAAACACTTAGAAACCTCAATAGCCTTAATGTAAAGTTAAGAGACAGCTTGTGTACATAAGTTACAAAGTGTCATTAATAATGTCCATGATGTATGGATGCAATCATTACCATAGAGAAATAACTATGTTACTATAAAGGATGAAATATATCTACATTGAAAGCACAGCGTACGTTTACCTCCTTTATTGTAAAATGTCATCCTCAAGCACTAATGTGATGAAAAAGCTATCAAAGTAAGTGAAATGATAAAATATATGACAACTATTTCTGACATCTTTGACAAGTTATATTGAATGTAAATGTTTTTCATTCTGTCCTCAATCAAAACTGTTGGCAACTGTGGCTACTACAATGCAAAAATATACACAACTCATCGGATCTTTTTCCCGTCTGAATTTTTTTTTGTGATCAATGAGATCTGATGTCACGCAGTTACTAATACTAATACTCATCTGAATCTCAGTTTTTTCTTTGCGCACACGCCCAGTTATTTTTATTTTGAAATTTTATTATTGCTCATCCTTCAATATCAGTATCTCATATGATGAACAGTCAAACTGTTGCATCAGATAAATTTTATATACCTACCATCTTACAAATCTAACTAAAATTAATCAATGCAAAAATAAAGCAAAAACAAGGAAAAAAGGTCAGCAAAATATCTCATAAATGATAAAGCTGGAGCTATAAAGAAAGGAATCTCAGCGTTGAATTGGACTGAGAGCAACGCACACAAAGTTAAGCAGTTCAGCCAAATGGTCAGCAAGAAGAAAGTAAGCCATCTAAGAATAAGTAGAAATAAAACGGTACCAACAGGAAACTTGCATACAGTTTCACTACAAATCTGAACATTTTAATTGATTCATGAAGCCCGTCAGTTTTGTTTGAAATAGTGAAATAAAAAAAAAAACGTAAAAAAAAAAACAGAACTGGAACTCTCTAAAATATTGCAATCAAGACTGACATGACTTTTTCTTGCAGTGGGTGGAAAACAATGACCACCAAGTCTTTCAATCTAATGACCAACAATAGCTGAATGACCCAGAAAGTAAACAAAGTTAATTTTATGTAATGAAGCTCAATAAACATATGCACAACAAAGTAAACAACGAAAAGAAAAAAAAGAGAGAAAAAAACTCTGAAGTCTGAATTATAGGGATCTCACCTTCCAAATCACTAGCGCAAGGAAAACATTTGAAAGGAAAGGGCAAGAGCTCTAAATCCCTGCTGCTGAACTCTGATTTAAAAAAAAAAAAGTAACTTAATCCAAAAACCACAGCTGCACGTAATGCAGTCTTTGGGAATGTGAATGAGACAAACAAGAGCAATAGGAATGATTTGAAAAAGTGAACCTTTTAAATGAAAGAATAAAGAGAACAACAGAGATGGCTACAAATATAACAAACAGACCAGCCATCACTAATGCTTTCAGTTAATGGAATTATATTAGATATTTTTGCTCACTGCCCAAGAAAAGTAGATATTGGTAACTCATGTATAACAGTGTTAATGCTGTTAATGAAGCAGGAAATAGAAAAGATAATTAAAGATTTTGTCAGTATTGATATTTGATGTTCAAATTAGTGGAACACAGGAAAGTTAATGCATCCACCACAGAGATGGTGATCTCTCTCTCTCTGTCTTTCAATCCACAAAATAACAGTAGATAACATCAGTTTTAGCTGGACTCATTTAATGTCATGTCAGTCATTGTCAAAGACACAACAACTTGTGACTGACAAATTGAAATCTGTCATGAATGGATAGAAAGTTTTGCACTGCTCGCAAAATCCCACAAGTTATGGAATGCAAATTTTGGATTCATTGCTGGACAAATGTTCATTTTATCACAGAACCATTTCTAGCTGTGCAAAGAATGACAGCTGGACAGAATAGTGGTCTTGTTTTCCCATCTCTATATTTGGTAAAAACTCTTTAATCTTGAGAAAACTGTGATGATAAATCATGATGTTCCTGTATGCACTGATTTCAAGAAAGGCAAGTCATTATGTATTAATTATTGTTTCTTACATTTGGGTTGTGCTGATGTTTCATAATGTGTTCTTAGTTGAGCCCGGTTCTTGCTTGCATCTCCATTTCAATGCCTCAAGTAAAACAATATACAAAGTACAACTGCTGTTTATCGATTACTCTGACTGGTTTAACAGGCTTCTATCTCACTGGATCTGATCAGGTCTAGAAATATTTTTAGTAATTGCACTTCTTTCTATGATAATATAAGGTCTTCACAATTTCTGAATAGGTAGCAATGACAGAAATTGCTATTCTAGATTTTCAATTTTGCTATTAGTTAGACATCCTCAGACCTGAAAAAACTACATTCTCATTGACACAGGTACATTGATTAGATTATAACTTTTGCAGTTGCCACTTAAGGTACATTGTTTATTGTTAGTTTATCTTCATTACTTGATTAAAATTTGACAACATGGGTCTTTCACAAGAAGTAAAATATACTGCCTTAAAAACAATATTTACAGTATCTACAGCACCATTTCTGACTGTGTTTCTGTAAATATCTTATTGAGGTTTTAGTCTTACCCTCCTTGAGCAATTTGCAAAAAACTCTTTAAGCGCTCCTTGTTTTCAGATAAATAGTATGATAGCTCATAGATTACTACTGACTTTTTTTTATATTTTTTTCACCGACAGTGGATGTTATATTATTCTGTTCTGTAAAGTTGATATGAATGCTGTGGTGTAATACTCTCCACCTATAACGTCATTTGTGATTTTTCACCCTGAGTCGTTTTTGAGCCACTACGGCCAAAGGGCTCACCCACTGGTCTCCATCTTGGTGAACCAGATTGGGCCACAACTTCAGCATGGAGGACGTGGAGGAGGAGGAGGAAGTCTTCTCATTTAGTATACCTTTGACCGGTCCATAACTCATGCTACCCTGCAAGCCACGGCTGGCCTGAGGGCCATGCTGATGATGATGGTTATGGTGGTGGTTGTGGTGGTGAATGGCGCTAGGATGTAAGGGGCTGTAATACTGGTGCTGCTGGCTGCTGAGAAGTGCCTGCCAGGCACTCGCATTGGAGTAACTGAAACGGCTACTTCGATGTGGGTGGGGCTGTTGGCTTAATGTGTGCAGGGGGTCTGACTGCTGAGCAGTTAGCGAGTAGTAATACGGGACATTGAATGCGCTGTCAACAGCTTGGTAGGATATGCCCAAGGACTGATTCCCTTTAGAGGAGAGCTTCAGTCTCGGACTTTTCCTCCGTGGTTGAGACTCATCGTGTCTGACACTCAGAGATGAGGCTGCCCTCTGCTGTGCATCCTCATTGGCTGATGGTGGGACTGGAGTGGGACTTTTGGAGTTGTCTTCTTCATCTTGCTGACGGGTGGGTGTGGCGGAGACTGCCTTACGCAATTTTTTGTTGGCAGTCTTGCTACGGGAGCGCCTTCCTTTCCCAGTCTGAGGCTGATTGGTCATAATGACAAGGCCCTGATTGGCTGGGCTTGCCATGCTGACTAGAACAGAGTCCTGCTGGCATCTGCAATTGGGGTCCGCAGAGTCCAGATGCAAATTGCCTCCCCTTCCACACCATGAGCAAGCCCGATTCCAAATGCCCCCCGACGAGGCGGCCACACCTGTGACACAAGGGGAATAACAACTGAATTAGTATACACTGCAAACTGGGTTGTCTGTCCGGTTAGCTGGGTGCAATTTATTATCAGTACAGCCAATTATTGGCACAGCTCTTGTTATGGTATCACAATGATATGTATATGTCTACATCTATCAAGGAATCTGTGGCCTCTACTAAAAACAGAGCCATGTCCTCCAAAGATACTAAGATGTCTTAAAATTTTCATAAATCTTAAAAGTTATCATCGGAAAAAAAACAATAACAGCACAAAAAATACTACTGCTTGCATAACTTACTGTAAGATGTTTACACAAAAAATCCAATTACTAATATATTTTCAAAGTATGTGTGTTGTATCTGGCATATTGAAAAAATTTCTCATATTATTTCAGCACCAGCAATAATTTTATAAATGAATCAGTAGATTCATATATGTACAGTGATTTCAAAATCAAAGCATTCATATGGGGGCTGAGAGATCAGACTTAAAAAAATTGAATAGGAAAAAAAAAAAAAAGCATTAGACATTACAAACACATCTAACATATTTACTTGCTCTTTTACCAACTGACTGAATTTCACAATATTACAGAAGTGGTTGAAAATAGTGATGTTCTTTAAAGTAAGTATAAAAAGCTCAATGAGTGACAGTATTTTGATTTTTCAAAGTCTACTATAAATTGAATGTCCCTTTTCTTCACTGTTATTATCATATAAAAATTCATATTATCCATGATAAATGTACTGTAAAGTTAAATTTCAATAGATCTACTGATCTGAAGAAGATATAACATAAAGACTTCAGAATTTTTTTTTTTTTTTTGAACTTGCTATTGTGGAGTAATTTAAACAAAAACATTATGCAAACGAGTAAAGAAAAACCCCATAATTTTACACTGACGTTTATCTCAAACCAAACATACCTCAATCAGTAGTTAAAGATAATGATTAGAAATATTGTAAATTGCATGACATGTTAAGAAGAAACAACAACAATAAAGAAAAAAAAAAAACCTCCACCATCAAAAATAAATGAACACTGGCGTTCAGAGCATGATTAAAAATAAATCAAAATCAAGCAGATTCCTTGATATGATGTAAAAAAAAAAAAAAAAAAAAGCATTGTTGTGCGAGTGAATAAATGCAAAGACACAAAAGTGCATTTTGTTTGAGAGTCACAGAAAACAACCAACGAGAACACCAGACTTCATACACACATCAACATTCCCTGCCCAGTGAGGCACACTGATGTGGGTGGATCAACTCCTCATCGCTGGTAAAAATTATTTTCCAGATGATTTTGTCAGGTCATTACTGTATGTTAAGACTGATTTCCAGCTGGCATAGTTCCCACTATGACATTACACAATCAGCAAAAGTGGCCAAAAACAATGGATTTTTGCAGGTTCTGTGATATTTCATTGTTTAGAGACATATATTCAACCAAAGATCCTCTTCACTTGACTGTATAGGAGTAGAAAAAAGTAGGAACAAGGAATTTCAAGGTAAATCCACATCACTACAATGCAATATCAACCACCTTGCTATTCCAGCTGCCATAACCCTTCTAATTGTGAAATAATGAAATCTCCTCTTACAAAGCTATGAAATCAATACATTGCTAGGTCTCAATCCCTTGAAATATCATTGGTGTGGAGCAGGATAACATCATTTTCAACACCTGCGTCTAAATATCATTAAATATTTACAAAAATACTTAATCTCCTAATGATATATCTATGTTTATTTCTCATTTTGTTTGTTTATTTTTAATATCATGGACTGTCACAATATTCAGTACAGTACATGAAATTTTCACGCTGCAAGTAACAAGTCACTAAACGAGGACAATTGCAGATGTTGATGTATCTGTCGATCTATAAAAATATATTTCCATTCCCTTATGTTGCAGCTCTGAAAATATCTTTCTAATGAGTGCCTGATTGCTGCAATCAAATACCATATATATGTATAATCCTCGAAGAAAGATTCCAGGTTATTCTTCACAATATTTTCCTTTTGAATTATGAATACCTGATCTGATAGATGTCCTTTCTTGATCAGAGTCAATTCAAGCATTTCACAAGTTTCAAATGGAAAAAATGAAACCAGAAAAGATAAAAATATTGTGGTGTAAAAAAAAACACTGATGCAAATGATATTTAAAAAAAAAACAAAAAAAACTGGACAGATAAAAAAAAGTGTAAAACCACTGGCTGACTGGCTTAGCCTATTTATTCTGACCAAAACAAAACAAAAAAAAAAAAAAACCCACAAAAATTTTCTATCCTGAGACTAAATCAGGTAGATGTACAAGGTGTAGCTGTAGTGAGCATAAGCTGAAAAAGTCACAATCATGAAAGAGATTTACATGAGTAATTGACACAAGTGCCCAATAAACTGATAGATAAATACAGTTTGGCACAATATAACTTTGGGTAGATGCCAAAGAATGCGTGACTATAGTGTAATGGTCTTTTGTATACAAATAACAAATATCCATATACTGAGAGCAGATAATGTTATAAGTCATTTTGTTTCTTGCTTCTGTTGTGACAAGGTGATTCTCTAATTCATATTGAATATGAGCACAGGACTAAATAATGACAAGAACCAGACCTTCAGATAATGTTATAAATAATAACATTACATTACTCTGCAGTTGAAAGAAATAGAATCAGACAAAAACAAACTGCTCAGCAAAGAAATTTGACATAGGAACTGCCTGAGTTGAATTACTTCACTGGAAAGATACAAGTGAAAAGTAAATGACAAAGAACAAAGCTGTCTCAAGGAAGAGATGGTGACATACAGTGGAAGAAGGAATTACCCATACTTGTTTATGGCAGAGGAGGGATGTCAAAATTATCTTTTCTTTAAAAAGTGTTCCAGATCTTAGAAGACTAAGGTAGGTACGGATGGGTTGGCTGTTTTTGCTAAACCAAAGACATAATGGATGTGAAATAAGCTAGTGAAAGGTTAAACAACACAGAAAAGACACAGAGACCAGACCCAGAAACAGTGAGTGTTGAGAAATAAACCATTGGAATCTGCAATTCAGTCCTTTATAAATTACCAGCAAACATCGTACAAGAAATCACAACCACAGAAAATGTCCAAGAAAGCATATGAAAGAAAACAAACAGCAAAACACAGGAAATACTGAACATAGGACCCCCAGGAAATACCATATTATAAAGCACAAGAAATACCATAATTATAAGAGAACCACAAGAAAGGGAAGAAAGGTAAGTAGAAAAATATATAATATATACTACAACCAGCAACAGCCAAAAAGCAGTACAAAACGGGATAACTGATAAGCAGAAGCAGGCAGGGATAATGATTATATGGGGGACTAGTGCAAACGTTACCAAATGTCTTGACAAGTGATGGAAGGGCCCTGAAGGCAGAGCTACATAGGGACGGCCCCTTTGAGTGGGGCACCATACTGCCGTTGCAAGTGGACTGGAATGGCCGGCAGCTTAGCGGCCACCGTGTAGGGTGACTTTTGCAAACTCTGATGTGTGGCCAAGGCTCTAAATCTGGATAAGGTACCCTTGCGCATTTTCTTCTTTTTGCGGCCTTCATTGAGAGGAAAACGAAGGGTTGTGTTCAGATTATTTGCTCATGTTTTTATGAAATAAATTATAAAAAAAAAAAAAAAGAAAGGAAAGAAAAGCCAGATGCCAAGTACCTACTAATTTTCAGGCAAGTTGGAAATCTATAAAATGAAGGCAACGACCCTGGTATCAACGACTATAGTATTTGATGACCCATACTCAGCACCTTGGTCTCATTTCAACTACATTTTCATACAGCCGTTTTGGGAAGTTTGGGAGGAAACAAGCTTGGGCAAGAAACAAGTCCCCTTATTCACAAAACTACATGAGGAAACACTCCATGTCAGGTAGTGTACAAATACATCCTCACACAACAATGATAAAGTCTTTTTCTCTGGGTCTGTTAATAACTCTCTTTGAGTTGGCATGAAACAGTGGGATTCTCTTTGCAGATTTAACTTTTTCCTATTTCTAGCCAGCCCATAGAGCAGTACAATGAAGTCACTCAAAGGCGTGTAGTGTGGATACACACTGGTGGCAAAAACTATAATACTCAGTGTTGAATTTAGTCTTATATTGATGATTACAAGAGAACAAGGAAACGTTCAAGCATGTGGTTTTTCACCAAAAATCATGGAAACAAAATATAGAACGTCATACCGTAAAAATTCCTCCCTCATTTTCACTGACGTATTCCCGGGACTGCAAAATGTGTGTTAACACTATCTGTTGTCAAACTTTTATCGGGCGTTTTTTTTATACCATCCGATATTAGACATGATGAGCACAGAGTTTATAACAAGTATTTAACATTATGTCTACAGCATTCAGAAATGTCAGTGCCTGCTTATGTGTTTAGGAACTCACCAACAGTTTTCCTCCTTCTGCTTCCCCTCCCCGATTATTATTATTAGTAGTACCGATTTGCCGAATTCTATATTATTACCTATATTTTATTAGACCGATTATTATTATAGATACCAAGTTCTATTATTACTGCTATTATTATTACAAATATTGAGTTGTTGAGTTTTACTATTATTATGGCAACACTTTGGCACCCCAACGTTATTTTGGACAAAGTGGGATTCCAGTATATTTAAAGGCATATAATAGATGGAACACACAGACAGAGGGAGCGAGAAAGAAAGAGTGAAAGAGTGTAAGAAAGAAAGAAAAAAGAAAGAAAAACAGAAAGAAAGAAGGAAAGAAAGAAAGAAAGAGAAAGAGTATGGATGGATCTGTTTTGGTGTTGGCTGTTTCTGATGGTTTTTTGTTTTTTTGTTTGTTTGTTTTATTTTATATGCTTGTTTATTTTACTATTATTTGTGTTAATACCAAGTTGCCAAATTTACTATTATCATATCATTTTTATCATAATTTTATTTATCATTAGCACAGACTTGAGACAGTGAATAGGAGGACAGATGATAGACAGCAGACAGGCTTTTCCACTATGTATTTCTGCTTTTTTTTTTGCAATGCAGAATTGCCATTATGAGCAATTCCTAGTAAAGAAACGATGACTGAACTTCGATTAATTGTTTGTCAGTGATAATGCTTTTTGTTTCCTTTCTCTAAAAATCAAATTGTTGAAAAAAAAATGAATCAATCAATGAAATGTCCTCTCAAAGTAATTATACTGATAAATTAACAGCATAAACATTATAATGAATTAATATATAATGCTTCATACCCACATATTATTTCAAAAACAATTAAAATGAAGCAGGATGCCAGATTGCCCACTAAAACCAACAGAATCTCTACAACTTTTCCTGTTTTAGGAATACCTCGAATAGAGTAGGAAAGAGTTTATATATTTTTTAACAATTTTTCATGAAAACCACACATCTCAGCATTTCTTGGTTTTCTTGTATATATTATAGTTCCTGCCCACCAGCCCTGCCATGTAATGACCATGACCGTGGTGTTGCACAGCTCTATATTCTGTGCAGCAAAATATGAATGATTCGGAGTCTAGTTTTCTTCTTTTTCTCTGGTTTTGTTAATACTTTTGGTGACATGACATCAAAATATTATCATCAGTCATATTAGTATATTACACTGATGTACTATTTACGTCACAGTAACCAAAAGAAAAGTCATAATTGTGTAGGATTGTTTGACTATACCTAGCTCAGAGACATCTTTCAGCAATGGCTTTTCTTCGTTTGTCTTTCTCCCCACTTTTATTTCCGAGCTGATATACATCAGCAGTTCTTTCTCTTGTCTCTTTTCTCTGCTTACAACAAAACACAGAATTGGCTCCAGGTTATAAAATGGTTAGTAGAGAAAAAGCCAGGTGGTGGAGATTGATTAAAGGGTTTGCCTAGCACAAAAAGGCACAAGGCACACACTGGTTATGAAACAGAAACAGGATACATGTATGTATACATATCATCCTTTCAGTGCTACAATATAAGTGAAGGAAAATCTATGATTACATCTCTCTATCAGGTCCCTCTTGTTCTGCGTGTTGTCACAAAATTATGATTATCAAGGAGACATCACAAAGACATGCTGCTCCTTGCTATTTCAGCATTAGAATCAGTGCCATTATTATTTCTCTAACAGGCCACAGATGGAAAGCAAAAGGTTCACTTTTCTTTTGTTCATTGCTACCCTACAGAAC
Source organism: Peronia peronii (assembly GCA_039654565.1). Lineage (NCBI taxonomy): Eukaryota > Metazoa > Mollusca > Gastropoda > Systellommatophora > Onchidiidae > Peronia > Peronia peronii. The sequence continues at coordinate 12,499 of JBCEWB010082652.1, forward strand.
ATTTTTAACGAAAATGAAATGTCTTGCGGCCAGTCGAAATGAGACGTAAGTCACTGGGCTAGAACAGAGAAATCGGGCTGTCAGTGTGATGAGGGGGGTCAGACAGTGAATTTTTTAATTGCAGAAATCGAAAGTGTATTCATTTCTGAACAAGACAATATCGGCCTTACCCTCGATTTATAAATGTTTCTTCATTAAAATTGGGTTTTTTGTGAGGTAGGTATGTAGATTCATGTGTTTGACTGTTGATTTAAACTCGATTTCCTCGGAATTTCAGTC
>JBCEWB010082663.1:0-12777 GCA_039654565.1 Peronia peronii
GATAGATAGATAGATAGATAGATAGATAGATAGATAGATAGATAGATAGATAGATAGATAGATAGATAGATACTTAGGTAGATCGATAAATTGATAGATAGCCAGGTAGACAGGTAGATAGATTAATAAACTGAATGATTGATTGTTTGATCCAGCCAATTTACTTATTAAATTTCATTGATTCATTCACTCATTCATGTTTTTATTTTGCTTCTTTCTATGTTCCTCTTCCCCTCTCTTCCGTCGATCCTATATTATTCCATTCTTTTATATTTTCCTTCTTTTTCCTCGTGTCTCTTTTGCTCTCACGTTCTTAACGCTGTCCATTCTCCTTCTTCACCTTCCCTTTTTCACCCATTTTCCGATTATCGTCACAGTTATCGCCTCCATTCAATAGGCTGGAAATGGCTTTCATTTCCGGATGCTTGAGCTGATTAAAGAGCTGTAATAAAACACATGCATGTGAACAACGTAATAAATGGCCAGCTGCTATAGGCGGTGCTGGTAATGACAGAGCCTGCATGGCTATGTGGCGTGACGTCATCGGCATGCAATTCATTACATGTGGAGTTTAAGGGGTGGACAGTGCGCTTCGCTGGATGAGTGAAAGGATGAATGAATAAGTGAATGGACAAACGGTTGGACAGGCTGACAGATAGACTAAGAGATAAACAGACAGACAGATTAGCCGAAGGCGGATTGAATGATGGATAGAGTAAGAGATAGATGGACAAGCTGATGTATGCATATATAGATATACAGATTCTGTGTCACATTTTTGCTTTTGTTGCTTTCTCATCTTCATATCAGACTATTTTTGATTGTTTCTGTAAGCTTTGTATTTCATTGTTACATGTTTTCAATACAACTGAAACAAATATCATTCACAGCAAAAGCATTCATTGTCTGACAGTTGATAACAGCATCACAAAAGCGATATTGTGTGTATTACACTGGTCTTATTTATTTACATATTGATGGAATCGTACCATTTTCATCGTCCCAGGAGAATCGTACTTACAAGCCATTGTTCTCTCAGGAAATCATGTAGAAATAATGAATGTTTTCACGAAATCGACCATAACCGTCATGTAAAACGTATAGGCGAAATGCCTAGAATAACGAGTGTGAAATCGTAACTAAGTGACAAAACAATCAACTTATTGTGATCTGAATGTAAATCTGTAAAGTGCGGAAAGGTGATATGACAAGCCGAACGACTCGATTGGCAGGGATTTTCATCTCATGTGTAAAAACTTCCCCTGATTATGTTGCAGTCCCAAAGATGCCACCTCACACACGGAATTAACATAGTCGTTATCCAAAAATAATGATAATATCACGAAATTACGATAATTAATTTGGATGTAATAATAATTGGCAGGGACATTACAAGCTATAAACAAATTACTATAAAGTGATGGTTATACAAGGAAATTAAGATAATCAGTGCATCAAAGGACTGCTATTTACATGGAAAATAAAACGATCAATTAACACTCAGTGTAACGTGCATCCAGAAAATCTGGTGATAAATCTCATATTGTGATTGAGACAAGTAATGTATAGAAAATAATGTATGAGCAAAAAAGATTATGACAATAAAATCACGCAAGATAATGATGGAAGATAACATAAACAACAACAACAATTAACACAATAGAAACAAGACAAGAAATCAAAACAGGAAAGTCGCTTGACACGCAAATACTTGATTAGGATAATAAAGTTAAACTAAGACAACAAAATCTCAAACAATTATGATGCTAGCGTACAGTGAAATATAGATGGCAAATTCCCATTGATACCAAACATTAATCAAAGTTAAAATATTCTATTGCACAATATCTTACTTAATCCTAAAACTGTCAAGAAGCCCATCAGTTCAAATTTTGCTAGTTACATTATGCATTTATCGAGCATACTTTACCAGTAACATTATGGTCATTGCTCATTGAATGTCATCTATTGGTCTAAGGTGAAACATTTCAGAAGGGAATTACTTAGGTCACAGATTACTGCACTAGTTTCTGATGACACACAAAGGGTTAAAGATAAACCATGCTTTTTGTTTCTGATGCAAATCAGGTGAGACAGGGCTGGCCTGAATAAAGTACATAGTATTCAGATAGTTCAACTAGCAAGGCTTGGTCCTTCTGAGAACAGTGAAAAGAGATCTTAATCATCATTTGATGGCAATTCTTTTTTCAAAGAAAAATTTCCTGTTACCCATTATTTTTTGTGACTTGCCTAACTACAAATGTCATCTAGAGCACTGAATTCAATATGGTCACTGAGGGCAGAATGATAGACTCCAGGTATTCCCACACCCAAGAGCAGCTGGTTGCTCTATTTGACCTTCAGTCTCCTTCACACCTGCGTCGTGAACTTTGGTCTTGTAGCTAGAAACAACAGCCAAATCAGCTCAGCTGAGAGACCTGACATTTAACCGTCTCGTCATTAGATATCTACCCAGCGTGTATTTATCTGTTTTCCTCTTTGAACTTCGGCGAATTTATATGATGACCCGATTTGTAACATTTCAAATCAACCACTACGATGTCAGGCCAAGAGAGATATGATTATTGTTCTGAAATAGAATAGAAAACGACTGGGTAGCTTTCTGTATTGACATTTTTCTAATCTTCACCGGCGTGGTGTTCTGTGTCCGCTGAAGATCTATCTCGTTTTTCGTCGTGTCATTTTCTGTCGTTCTCAGAGTCAAATTCGAACATTCTGTGACAGTGCTTCTCATAGCTGTGTATATCTGGATGATGTTGTCATTTCTTTTTCTTGTTTTGTTTTGATGTTAATCAGTCTTTCGAAGATTAAAAATCTACAGCTTATATGATCCTGTTTCCTCACAATGCTATAGCTGCTATTGCCGTCTTTTGTTTCTTTTTCATCTTGGTGGTTTCTTGGTCAATCAAGATTCACATTTTAGGCGGAAATTGTTGAGAGTTAGTTTTACTGAGTGTCCCACTTTCGAAAACAATAATCAGTCAATAGCGATCACTTGCAAACAGCCTATCCAATAATCTAGTCACATACATCGAATTTCTAAAATTCTTGTTTATGGTAAACCATTTTTAGTTCCACCGAACTCTGCTATTTCTGCTGAAAATGTATTTGCATCTGTTCGTATAAGATATAATCTCGCAGTCTAAATTTTGCTAGGATCTGATCATTCACTCACTCACTAGGCAGCGTCGACTTTATAGTCTCTTGCTGCCCGCGCCGATGTCATTGCCATCTCTGTCTGCCTTGTCAGGTGGAATATTTCACTGTTTTGTTTATTTGTCCATTCCCTGATGTTGTCCATATAGTTCGTTCTGGGTTTGACTCTTCTTCTTTTTCTCCAAACTTTCTTTAGAAAATGACATCCTTCATCAGTGAACATTGTTTATTTGAACACTCATATCCCAAGACATGTTTCTTCTTTATAACGAGTTGTAACACACACAATCTCTCTCTCTCTTTTCTCTCTCTCTCTCTCTCTGTGTCTATTCCTTTCTTATCCCATTCTCTCTCTCTCTCTCTCTCCCTCTCTCAACTTTCGGTTCTTTGAGGATACTGAGGATCTGATCACAGCCCCCAAATCCAAAGTGTGACTTACCAGTCCTAAGTCAGTCTATATCAGATTATTAAGTCTCTGTATGTGGATATTTTGCCCCTATTCCAGGCCCGAACCCTGCCCTTTTGAAATCCAAAGTACCACTTGCTAAGTCAGTAGATATATGACCATTAAGTGTTCGTATCAGGTTGGTGCTGGACGCTCCCAGAGTTTATTAAACCTGTGGATTATCACATCGTTAGGGAAGGTCAGATGTCATTAAGGATTAGCCCCGCCCTTACCTCCGCTCACCCGTGGTCCAATTTTCCTTGCCACCACCGTTTTTTTCAACAGTTTCCCCCTCATCCGCATTTCACTCTTTCTTTCTCTATTTATATCTCCCTTTCTCTATTTCTCTCTCTATCGCTCTGCGTTTATCTTCCAGTTTCTCTGTTTCTCTCTATATGTATACGTATACATCTGTTTATCTGTTTTCTCTTTCTGTCCCATTTATGCCTTTTTCCTTTGTTGTCTCTCTCTCTCTTTCTGTGTGTGTGTCCATTCCTTTCTCATCCCATTCCACTCCATTACTCTCTATATCACACAAGTTCCTTCCATCCCATGCAATTTGTCAGTTTCGTTTTGTTTCTTAACGATTTCCTGCTATCTTGATTTACTGCCCATTAGATGCAAAAATTGTCTCATATTTTATATCACTAGTATAATAATTCTATTCATCAGCATTGCTTGAGCGTTTTTGTTCCCACAATCTAATTATCTTCCATCTCCGTCTCTCACTTTTATCGATCACTGACTTTGTTCTTCTCCCTTCCCTTTCTTCAGAATCCTATTTATAGTGTTATTTTTACTTTTTTTCTTTCTTTTATTTTTTTTTTTTTGGTTTTTTTTTGGTTTTTACTGTTTCTTTATTAAAAAAAAAACAACTTTTTTTTTGTGGAAAACTCAATGGTTTATTTTGATATAGAGTTTTTTTTTAAAATGACATGAATACTGAATATTTTTAAAAACTAGCAAAACTAAACATGGTGACACGAAAAATTGTGATTATACATAATTATGTATCTTGGATTTTTTCGAAAATAATAGACCATTTCTAGTCTTTGATTTATGTCCCCTCCCCTAAACCCCCCTTCAAGGAAAAAAAATCCCTATTTACCAAAGCAATTTATTTTTAAGACCATCAGCTTCTTAATGTAAAGCCGAAATAATCCTGCTTTTTGGGGGCTGGAAGGCTACATATCTTCAAAACATAACAAAACAAAACAATAACAAAATAAAACAAACAAAAAAAAAAAAAAAAAAAAAAGAAAAGAGATAAGGAAGAAAAATGATCCGGTAAAATTCAAATTTAATCTCACCTATTTTGGAAGTTGTAGGAATAACAGTAATAGAGATGTTTCAAAAGATAATAACACGGTATTTCAAAATCTCCCTTAGTCTCACTTTGTTTTCCACTCAGTCCATTAGTATGAAGTCAAGTATGAAAAATGCATTGGAGAAAAACATGGCCAGAGGTTGTTACGACTGGCCGTGACATTGGTCGCTAACAGTCTGCACGTATCTGGAACTCACTAAACAAGAATAAAAATGCGAGCTCGTTGATTGGAACAACAAACACATTGTTTACAAACATGTTGTCTGGAAAGCATGTTCTAGTTTGTAAACACGGCAATGTGATCACCTCCGATCCGCATCAGTAATGGTTCCATCTAATTGTCCAATGATGTCACTGAGTTTCTAAAATAAAAATGAACGTTGTCACATCATTGATAAAAGAGCATACAACAGGAATGAAGCGGATCCCTTGGCCGATGCATTATATTTAGATCCTTATAGTGCAATTTTATTTTGAAGACTGGAGTGACGTCCCTAACTCCGACTGATTCAGAAGCGAATCGGAGCGGATGCGTCTGTTTTTGTGACAGAGATACGCAGGACAATTGCTGGAACTCATCATAATGAATGATTGATTATCGAGCTGTTTTCCGATTGCCACGGGCAAAGCGATAGCGATAATTACAGATGCAAGAAAAATGAACAACAAAAATAATGGCAGAAGGCAATGAAAAGACAAAGTCACCGGTACTTTGACCAATCTCCTTTTCTCCTGAACACCTCTGTTTCGAGAAATTGCCGATTTTAAGTTTCGCGATCTCTCGTTTACTGCACAGCGAATAGAATTAATATACATGCAGTTTTCAGAGAATGGGGCTAGTGACGCAGTAGGTTTTCTTCTTATACTTAATGAAAATTTTGTTTAGATAGGTGGGGGAATATATTTATTACGTTATGATTAAAGAGAGATTTTGTCAAAGTACGTTTAGAAAGGCCATTAATTAATATGCGGGGTATTGTGTGAACAAGGGAGACGACCAGGCCAGGAGAATATGGCTGATGGCGTCATAGCCTAATGGGATTACGGGCCTTTAGTGAACGGCTTGCCTCTTGTCCTGGCGGGCGTTCAGTTGTGGTGCTCGGCGATGCGTGGAGATGGCACTGCACACCACCTGCAAGATCTAGATAGCCGCACACCTTTATCGCTTTTATATCTGTCGGTGCTAGAATGATGGATGTCTGGCATTCATTTCTTATAGAGGGTCACTTATTTATTGCATTATCTGTTTTTCTACAATTGAAAGATCACTATAAAGAGAAGATTATATCCCAGCGAAGTGAAAATATGTGCAGTGAGGACAATTCCAAATGGTGTACCATTTTATAGGCAGAACAGGTGATGGAAAGTAAGAGGACATCAACGTAGTTTCCATTATAATAACTGTTTATCAGAGCTATAAACCACGATTTTTTCCAGTGAAGTAGACATAGAGAAGTATATTACTATTATTATATGGACTTGGTGTTCTAATTTCGTGGATGTGATTGTGTGATTTATCAGCGACCTCAAACTGAAAGTCTGTTTTGCTTTGTCTAGACAAGGTGAGGGTGAGACTCATATGTGAAGAATTGCAGGCTGAGTTCATAGTTCATTTCGTGAGCATACTTTAGTTAGTTTGATAAGCCATTATTCGCACATAAAGGATTTGTTATTTGGACAATCTCCTTATCGAGGAACACAACGGGAGATTGATCTTTTCAAACAGTGCCACTTTTTCTTGCATAGAACAAGGATGATAGGTTACATGTCGTTTTTCATGCCTAGAAAATATAAAAGTATATCTGTATGAGAGTCATAATAAAAATTAAGTCTTTCATAATAATTGACATATGTTATGTAAAGCATTGTTCTCTTCTAGAATATGGCTTTGCTCTAATCCGTTCTTTTAGTTTTATTAAGGCTGGCAATGGTTTTCCCTTCAGTTGTGACTCAGAGAGGGAATAAAATTATTTTCACGAAACAAACTGCCCTGAGATTTTTATAACCAAGATAAGATCTGAAGTCGTCCTAGGCAAGACAGTTCTATATAAAAGATTTTACCCTATGGGTGAAATTAGAAGTAAAAGAGTTTGTGTAATCATATCTAATTGTGTTCCAAATATAAAAAAATTAGACAAAAATGCAGTATTTAAGTCCGTTTGTTCTTATGATATTGTCTCTTTTGTGGAAAAGAACTATTAGCAGTCTATGAACGAGAAATTTTAGAACAGATCGACCCTTGGCTCTTCCAGGATGAATTTAATTTTATATGAGGTGTGAAATCGCACAGTAGCTTGATTTTTTACTAATGCTGTGATACTGAAAAAGGAGATCTCTCAGTGATAGAAATGTGTAATATCATTGCCTCAACTATGCTTGATACATAAAATACAAATCTGTGCTTCTGTCTCTCTCGCTCTCCTTACACCTTCCCTATTCTCGCTCACTCGTTCAGTTGCTCAGTTGTTCTTTGTCTCTCTTTCTCGGTTTCTTTCTGTCGTTTTTTGCCCTTCATTGTTTCCCTCCTCTTCACCCTCTTTCTTTTCTACTTTTATCTCCTTTTAGACGCTATTGACCCCCCCCCCCCCCTCTCCCACCCCCTCACTTCTTTTTTTTTTTTTCATTCTATTCCAGCGCGTTGTCTTTCTCTATGTTTTTACCTCTTTTCTCCTTTCTAGCAGGGATTTGATTCTATTTTGTAACGGGATCGTGGTGGTGAGCTTGTCCTTGAAGCAATATAATCTCTATTTAAACGAATGATATCAAGAATGCCACTAGTATCGGAATTCGTGCTCCTACTCCAGCCCATAAAAATATGACAAGTCGCCTATGAAGTGAATCTAGATCAGTGCATTGGTGGATATGTCATTGATCGACAGCGGAAGCGACATCTGCAGGACTATTTGACTTTCTAATCAGCCACAGGGACTTGATTACTCAATCAATCATTCATCAGATCGATGTGTGTCGCCCAGGAGTGCATCCTGTCTGCGTCACAAACAGAGACATTGTGCATTGCTTAGGTGTGAGTTACAATAGCAGCTGTTTGCCATGCCCAGCTGTTCATTGTATTTCTTCTTATTATTTATCATATAGTGCTTCAATCCTAAGAAGGTAGAATTATGCCGGCTTTATGTGGGTGTCCTATTTTTGATGAGAAAAATTCGTGTTGGTAGAAATTTGGAATTTGGTAATTTTGCACGCAGTAACGGCGTCTCTGCCTACTCTTCATAATGTTCAACTGTCCAAGGTTTTTTAACGTAAAATACATATGGGGCCTTCGGAAAATAATATATTCGCCCTTATCCGAGAAGAATAGACACAGGACCTCCCTTCCCAAGAAGCCAGGGCACTGTTGAATCACAGAAAAAAAAATAGATTCTAATCCTCTAATCGTTCCCACCTGGCGGGGAAATCGAATTTCGAACTTGCGATGTAAGGCAAGCGTTTAACTTCTCAGTCACGGTAACTGCAACCATTGGTTATCTTTTTTTTCTGTTAGGTTATAGATGTGGGAAGAGAGCTGGAGACGGCATAGATATCGTGTCAAGCAACATGGTGTCTGCCTGTAGATGTCTGGTCCGGAGTTCGGACATTGGCCTTTTTTGTTTAAATAATCCCTTGGTTTCTTGCATCTAACCCCGGCCCTGAGTGACGGCGAAAAGAAAACAGAAATCATCATTGTTATATTATGCCCATTTCTCGATCTAGGAGACAGAGATAGCAACATAGAAAAATATTTGTTTTGAATATGTTGCAGCCAGGGAAGATATTGATATTCAATAACATCTGTCCATCTGCAATCTGTCCTGTAAGTCATGCATATAGATGCATAAACGCTTGAATAATCTCTGAATGAAAATGTTTACTTATGTACCAATAGACAGAGCTTCTCCTCACAGTGAGTAACGCTCTGGTTTGTTGTCCTCTTCCTGGGATTTATTGAATTATTATTTATTTATTTATTTATTTATTTAATCACTCATGCATTCATTTAATAGCAGATGATACGTTGTCGAGGGACGCTTTAAAGTTTATTAGAATAGGTATGAAATCTGAAACATGTCAAAAAGCGACATTTACTATAAGTTTCTGAGAACATGAAGTTACTATCTTTACTGTAAATCTGTTTCAACAACGCCCAGTAGGTAACTACAATGTCATAGTACAGTCTTACCGAAACAGGCGCAGATTTTGTTTTTTTTTTTTGTTTTTTTTTTTCATATTGTTTCGCCAGTGTATTAAACATTTATCAAGTTCAGCCGTGAAACAATATATATTTAGTTTGTAAATATCTGGGTGAATCCCGTGGTTATTTTTCAAACATTTAGGAATCTTCTTCTTTTCTGCAATGAAGATTTCACATTTTAGTCAAATGTGCCAAGGGCAACGGCTTCCCGAACCGGTGTGTTACTGGTGCACCAAAACCGTGATATGAAAGACATTAACTTGAACTTCTCCGGGTCGATGAGATCTTTGAATCAGAAAACATGAGATATTTGCATAGATGTCTCTGGCATGTGAGACATCGTTAGAAGGTTTCCAGGAAGACGCTGTGTGTCATAGTAGTCAAAGATATTGTGTTTCCGATAGCTGTAGTAAATTTATATCAAACCTGAGTAGAATGAAAGCAGGAAGTCCGTGACTCCTGGTACACTCTTTGTTTCTGATATCTCTCGGAGATAAAGTGATATTTTAAAAAAAAAATATTCGTTTGTTCAAAAAGAATGTAACAGGTAAGCCACGTATCAGACACTGTCAGTAAAGACCATCTGCCTTATTTTTTCACGGCAATTAGTCTAATGATCAGGGGAAACTCATGACGACGATTATGAGAAAGACAGTTGCTCATGTTCGCACGAGCAAGGCATTTTCTGGTGCGGCTGAATATCGTTCCTAAATGTGGAATAACTCACTTATGATAGCACAGGCAGGCTGCCTCTGACTCTATGGTTTGAAATCCCTTGTGTTTTGCTCTGTTTTTTTTTTTGTTGTTTTTTTTTTTGCGCATAGCATAGGATGACATAATACGATAGGCTTAAAATTGTTAATGATACAAAAGAAAATGTTATTGTATCCGTTTATAAGCTATTCTGTTTCACAGCACTAACTAGTAATTTACTACAGCCATATTGTCAGTCTTCCTATGAACGTGTGTGAGAATTGGTGTAAAATTTAGGAAGCTTTTCCTGAAAAGAGTGTCATGGTATATTGATGAATAAACTTAACATTTCAAAGCTCCAGAAATATACCTAGTGCTGCCACTGGTGCGCATGAGCAAGTGGTAACATTTAGAAGATCAACAAGATGGCCCAGAATGTCCATAAATGAACTATCTTAGACCACGAGAACAGGGCTGTCACTTGAGATATATGTACCTGTGTGTGACATGGCATAGATATCTACTGTGAGAGATCGTTCAGAATGATTCCCTCATATTGTGAGCTGAGAATCCCCCAGTTTTGAATATGGTGAACAGCGTTGTCATGCGATCTACGCGTAACACTTCCAAGTGTCTCACAGCTCAATGGTAAGTAACTGCTTGCATTAATTAGGAATTTCATATGTGGCCTTTCACAAATGCATACATTCTTCTTAGTTCATAGTTACATCTTTTATATTCCTAGATGAATCACCTCTATGTATTTGATGTACCTATGACAGACATTCATACATTATTAAAATATCCATAATTATGATCATAGACCATTTCAGTTAGTGAGTCATACCCATTAAATCTACCTAGTGAATAGAACTAAAAGAATAAAGGTCATGAACTGCAAAGTAATGACCAGAACGTGATGTTACTCATAGAGATCATCTGTTATACCATAAACGTGAATTTACACCAGAACAGAATAATGAAAGACTTGAAGCATTGAGCCCATGCCCCTTCACCCCCTTCCCCCGGTCACTTCCCCCCTCCGCTACCTCATAAAATTATATAAAAATATTACTAGCTCTTTGTTCCCAACATCATGGTCACATAACATCCGTTATCTATATATTTAAAGTGTTCACTTTTATTCTGTATCATAATATCTCCAACACGATGTTTTACAATTTGCAACAAGTTAACACTCCAGATATCATCTACGTTCCAGTGATATTGAGAAAAAAAAAAACATAATGTAATCAAGTGTCTACATTTTAGAGTAATATTTGAGATTTCACATACCAGAATTTTTGGAATAACAAATTATTACTAAATTTTAAATGTAATATTGCTATCACCGTCTCCTATTTTAGTATTATTCTGTGCTATGGTTCCAGTACATTGTTATCACAATTTCCTATCTGTGGTTCATGCAAGCTGGTGGAATCTCCGTGCGAAAGAATACTTTGCAATGATGTGTATTGCCCACTGCCCAGAGAGAAAAGCATCAAGATTTTACAACTTTTCTTTCTCTCTCTGTCTAAATAAGTTTTTGCCTTTGCATCTCATAAAAGCAGTTTGGTAAATTGATGACATCATCGTTTTGCCGGCATAAAACTCAAACTGGTCTGGAAAATTAAGTTTAATAACTCAGCGGGCAATGCTCTTTTCTTTGTTTCTTTCTTTCTCTCTCTCTCTCTCTCACTCTCTCCTTTTTCTTTTTTTTTTTGTTATTAATGTATAGTTGGACAGATCAATAGGACTTAAATCACTCGGCTAGGTTCTTGTGTAATTATAGCAGTGATAAAGACTTTCAAAGACAACGAAAATAAAGATGTAAGCAAGAGATGGAATAAATAGTAAGATAGATGACTAAAATTTACGAATGATTGGCAGGAAGGTAACATTTCCACATAGTTCCTGGATTAGATGCTGTTAGATTGAGCATCACAGTGACGGGTGCATTGAGAGAAATACTGTGTCCATATAGTTCATGTGTACAAATGTGTATTATTTAATAAAGATGTATGCGATGTACAGAGCCGTCAGCGGTCATCAGAATCACATACATTAATTGTCAGACAAGTTGGGTAGATAAATGAATAGTTAGTTTGGTAGTTTGCAAAACAAGTGTTGGTAGGAGAACCCTACTTGCACAACAAGTGATAAGATTATTTTGTGGGTATTCCGTTCTTATTCCCCTTAAACACTGAAAAACAGATGAAAATACACAAATTGAAAAACATTCTGTAATTGGAGACTGAGTAGTTGTTTTAACCCTCAACTTATGAATAGATGGTCGAACAACAAAATGTCAACATCAGCCCAGACAAGAATTTCACGTCATGTGACATAGCTGTCGGCAATGGCTTAAGTAAGAAAATACTCATGTTGAGCTGATCACTTTTCTTTGCTTGCATCATTTTCTAACTTCGTGGATTTTAAAAGTTTTTTTGTTTATTTTCTTTTTTTAAAGATATATTTATTTATTTATTTATTTATTTATTTATTTATTTATTTATTTATTTATTTATTATTTCAAAGAGTTTTCTTGTTGTTGCTGTTGTTACTTTAACTATTTTCCTAATATTTTATTCATTCTCTCGTGTTATTCAAATTAATCTAAGATTTTTCTATGTCTGTTCCGGTTCCATTTAGCTGACAGTAATTTGACACTTGAGACTTCAAGAATGATTGCCTCGGGCTTTTGTATTTCTTGTTTGTTTGGCTTTCCTTTCTTTTATACGCATACGGACTCTCTACGCACCACTTGTTCACAACAACTTAATGTCTCGTGATCGCATCGCTTAACTGGTGATTCTGTGAATCTCTACTTCCTTCTCTTCCTTCTTCTGTATTTTTGTATTGTGTTTTACGCCTATCTATCTATCTATCTATCTATCTATCTATCTATCTATCTATCTATCTATCTATCTATCTATCTATCTATCT
>JBCEWB010082674.1:0-12777 GCA_039654565.1 Peronia peronii
ATGGGGGGGGGGGAGGCGGGGGTGTCAAGTAATCGAAGTTTGGATTTTTGCACCAACCTATTCTTTAAGCATCACTGCATCATATAAACATATCAAGCATGGAATTATAACTCGAAAACTAGGTAAAAATCACTTTTAAAAATGTAGGGTCCGTTGCTAAGGAGATAATTATAACGCAAAACTTTGAAAGCGAATTTCTCAGAATTTTGATGTCTTTCGACAACCGCGTGCAGTAGCTTTAGATGCTCATAACTCCGTCAAATAACGCCATTGAGCAATGAAACTGGTGTCAAAGGATGGCTGAGAGATCACTCTTTCACACTGTATCAATACCTGAATTTGTCCAAAATGTACCTTGTAGACCGAACCGATGAATATTTTTGCTACAAAGGGTAGGTCTTATTATATAATTATATTATGTTTCATTTCCCTCGTTTTCTCTCGCGTTCTCTCTCTTTCTTTCTCTCCCTCTTTTATATTTTCTCACTTCTATTTCATATTTCTTCGCCTCTTACTCTGTTCACATTATCCCTCTTAAAATAGTCTCTTTCTCTTCCTGTATTTCATTAGTTATTGTTTTTTGCTTCATTTGAAACCTATTTGATGGTCTCGCCTTTAAAAATGTCTAATCTCTCCTGATCCGTATGTTGACTAATCCAGACATGAACCCTTGGATCCATTCATCAATCCGTGGATCCATCCATCTCTTCATCCATTCATGGATCTGTTCATCTGTGAATCCATTCATTCATCCATCTTCCATCTATTCCTCCAGCCATCCATCATGCAGCCATGCACCCATCCATCCATCCATTCAACCATCCATTCACTCATCCATTTAACCATCCATCCATCCATTCGTCCATCCATCCATCATCTATCCATGCATCCATCCATCCATTCATCCATCCACTAATCCATCCATCCATCAATCCATTCATCCATCTATCCATGCATCCATGCATCCATCCATCCACAATTTATCCACCCATCCATCCATTCATAAAATCAATTCATCCATCCATCCATGTATTAATCTATTGATCCTTTCTGACAGCGAGTTCTCTCAAAAGTCCGGCCTGTCCATGGAGATCCCGACTATACCAGAGACAGTTCCTTCCCGCAGGCCCACTTCTCACTCTGTCACCCGGTCAGTCACAGCAAAATTGGCACAAACATCTAATCGTCCAACACTAATACTAAACACTCAACCGAGATTTAAAAGGCGAATGCCCCACGAGGCTTTATGCCGAAATATGTGCTTAACTGATCACCAAATTAAAACTTCAAGTTTAAAGATGGATATCATACTGGACATGGAAGAGTCGTTAAAAAGATCTATTTTTTCCCCCAACCAAAGTGAAGTATACTTAATTTGCTTTCCACTAACATCGAAAGCCCTTTATAAGCGTATTCCGTTACTTTCTCTTCACGCCGTTCAACCTTTTGCGGGTGGCGGATCTTAACAGGAAAAATTGGAGTGAAGTCAGACTCACTTCACGTGGAGAGGGCCTTGGTTGCCGAGATACGAGATCATACTTTGATCTAGTTACTGGTTGATCGCAGCGTCTCAAATGAACACAATAGACATGAAAGAAACAAACAGTTCATAACCAGGCGCGATACATGACTGCAGTTATCTTGCACATGTCACGATGCGTCTTTATGGATCCAGTTGACAGATAAATGATAGGCTGAGAGGCGTATGGATAGAAGGATGGATGGATAGATGGACAGACGGATGGATGGATAAATAGATGGATGGATGGATGGATGATGGATGGATAGATGAATGGATGGGCGAATGGATGGATGGATGAATGGGTGGATGGATGGATGGACAGATGGATGGACTGAGATGAGACTGGGTGGATAAATAAATGGATAGATGGATGGATAGAGGGAGGGAGGGATAGATCGATGGATGGATGAATGGATGGATGGATGGGTGGATGGATGGATGATGAATGGTTGAGAGGTGTATGGATAGAAGGATGGACGGACGGATGGCTGGATAAATAGATGGATTGATGGATGGATAGATGGGTGGATAGATGGAAGGAAGGATGAATTGATGATGGACAGATGAATGAATGGTTGAGAGGTGTATGTATAGAAGGATGAACCGACGGATGGGTGGAAAAATAGATAGACAGATGGATGGATGGAGATAGATGGATGGATGATGGATAGATGAATGAATGGTTGAGAGGTTTATGGGTAGAAGGATGGACAGACGGATGGATGGATACATAGATGGATGGATGGATGGATGGATAGATGGGTGGATGGATGGATGGATGGATGGATGGATGGGTGGATGGATTTGTGGGTGGATGGACGGATGGATGAATGGATGGATGATAGATGGATGACAGATAGATGATAGATGGATGGATAGATAGATGGGTGGGTGGATGGATAGATGGATGGATGGGTGGATGGATGAATGGATGGATGGATTGATGGGTGGATGGATGGATGGATAGATGATGGGCACATGAATGAATGGTTGAGAGATGTATGGGTAGAAGGATGGACGGACGGACGGATGGATAAATAGATGGATGGGTGGATGGATGGTTGGATGATGGATGGGTGAATTGGATGGATGGGTGGGTGGATGAATGGACGGATGGATGGATAGATGGATAGATGGATGGATGGATGGATGGATGGATGGGTATATGTATGTATGTATGGATGGATGTATGGATGTATGAATGTACGGATAGATGGATGGATGGATGGATGGATGGATGGATGGATGGATGGATGGATAAATGATGGATGAATGTATGAATAGATGCTCTGCAAATCTCACAGTTGGATGATAAGCGTAGCGCATTCGTGGTGATCCTTTGTCCATTGTTTACATCATCATATTCAACACTTTTCAAATAGTTCTGAAAGAGGGTTTACTGTATTACTGAATAAAAGAGAGATAAACAGATTGGTAATAACTTAAGTAAGGTTAATAACACACAGAGAAGGGAAAGATAACACGTATCATTATAACCCGTTTGTTCCCCGCTCTTTCTCCAGAGCCACCGTGTATTCCAGGTGGAAGCTGATGAAGGCAATGGTCAAGGGAGACTACATGGTAAAACATCTTATTATCTTACTACTTCACATCTCAAAATTACCCTCACTGCCTGCCGCCCCCTTTTTTTTCACTCATGCCACGTTTGCACTTGCACACACAACAAAATCGTTGAAGAAGGGTATAATATATAAATAAACTTATCGAAAGCCACCCCCTTCTCCCTTGACTACTTATCACTTACGTCACCATTACTTGTAAGAATTGTCGTCTTTGCCACCTAGAAAAGTACACTCAGATAAAACTTTGTCTCTGCTTGACGGAAACACTTTATAAAAAGCGTTAAAGGACTGATTTAACCCCTTCACTGCCAGCAGTTCTGTACATTGATTTATCTACCGGTACTCTTCTGTGTTAACTTCGGTCGGCCATTAAAAACTCAAAGTCAATAATGCTGTTGAAACCACGTAGTCTTCTTAGCATAAGATATATTGGACCAACCGACAAGTTCGAAATAATTTCTCAAAACTGGTGTCCTTTTCAAATTGGCAGTGAAAGGGTTAATTTGGTCTGTTTTTGGGGGTGGGGGAGGGGGAGACTTAACGGTGCATCAGCAGAGTCATAGCTACACCGTGCCAAGCACGGCACCATTACTTTTACGAATAAAAACTGTATCAAAAGATGCTTGTAAATTGACATGATAAACGTAAAGGAGGGTAGAAATCAAGGGCAGAAAAAGAATAGCATGATGGAAGAGAAGGGCGATAGTGAAAGAAGAAGACACAGAACCTTACTAACCACGGCGCCCGCCATCTTCCCACACTTTAAAGGGGAGGGGGGGGAGTATGGGTCCTCAAAAATGAGGTTTTAGAATCAAATATCCAAATCGGGTTTTTGCTATTTTTAGACACTTTGAAGTCTTCTGATATGAGCAAAATACCGATTGGGACCAGAAACATCTCCTTTTTGCTTCAAAACGGCACTACCACGACACCAGTAGAAGACCATCGAGGAAGATTATGAAAATTCAATCGCGATTTTCTCAAAATGTAGGTTTTGTTCACTTTTTTCCATAAGGCTTTTTTTTATTTTATTTCGGAACCAATTGACCTCTAAATTTGAATATTATGTTCTTCATAGAATGTGTTACAACATTATGCCTCAGTTTTTTTCTAAATTTTACTTATGTTTTCAAATGAAAATTGGATATTTGGCGGAAATTTGAGAAATATACATATCCGTCAGACAAACATATTTAATATGTTATTGTAAATATTGTATGGCATAAAACCAAAAACGAAATTCATACTATTTTCTACGTACAGCTAGTTTATTACTGTGCCAAATTTCAGACCATTATATTGAATACCATAAAAGCCTTAGGCTTTTGAAAATAGCTACATTTCAAGACACATAATCCAAGATGGCGGCGTAGTCATGGCAACCGGACACAAATTTCTTTTTTTTTTTTTTAAACAGTTTTCCTCTAATTTGAGCACTCTAAAGACGAATTTGAAGCTTAAAATGTCCCTAGTAAAGCATTTAATAAAATCACTCTCAGAACCCGCACATCTCTCTCGCCCCCCCCCCTTTTTTTTTTTAAAGGAGTGATACCTATGGCAATCATAGATATTTTAACGTAATAAGATAGCGATAAGTATACTAGACGTAAAAATCAATAAACTGCAGTCCATATACTTCATTTTACATCGAGCTATTGAAATCCAGATTTGAGTTCAAACGATATCAGGATAACATTATTTTGTAAAACTGTAACGGACCTAATGGGATTAGCCTTTGACCAGATCAAACCATTGACACTCTACAATTAACAATACTGTAATTACCACCTCCCTTAAACATGTATTGAGATTTTTATTGTGTGCAGGGACCAGAGTGGCTGGACTACAACGATGGACCGTTTGACCCACCGACAGAGAAAATGGCCCTGGTAGGTTTGCTAGTTGGCTTGTTGCTGCATCTTCCGCCTTCAGTGACCATTTCGTTGTTTCATCAATCGGGATTGTTTTTGAATCGATTTTTATTACTTCCCTTTGTCAGACACAGTGAGCGTTTGAACAAGCAGTAAAGAGGGGGGGGGGGGGTAGGGGGGGGGGCAGCACTTTTCTCCCCGTGTCACTTGAAGAATTGATCACACACACACACATATACATATCTTTATATTATAAAATTGCAAGAAAACCCACAATAGGCTTATGGACTCGAAAACTACTGAATGGATCCATCTGAAATTTGGCACACAACATTGCTGCATATGAATCTGTGTTTCTACTTACATAAACCCGAAAAAAGCTTATTATGTTTGACGTTATTCTAAAAATGCGATAATAATTGAATAGTAAACTCGCTGGATCCGAATTGTACGTTCGACAGTATGACGTATTCAGTACATCAAACATGTTTTCTTTGAGCAGCATTCAGTTTAATGAGCCAAAATATCAACATCGAGGTGCGTGCGCTTGCCCTACACTTTGAGTCGCAGGGCAGTATAGGTTGGACCTATTGATATAAAGTCTCCCACGAAGGCCGTGGATTCTCTTCTAGTATTTTATAACTCTGCAACAAAACTACTAAAAGGCTTATGGACTCGAAAACTATTGAATGTATCCATCTGAAATTTGGCAAACATTGTTCCATTCAGATCTGTGTTTCTACTTACATAAAGCCGAAAAAGCATATTGTGTTTGACGTTTTTCTCAAAAGGCGATAATAATTGAATAGTAAACTCGCGAGAATGTTTGATCCCAATTGTACGTTCGAGAGAATGACGCGTTCAAAACACCAAACGTTCTCTTCGAGTAACATTCAGTTTAATCCTCCAAAATACCAACATCAAAGTGCGCATACTTGCCATACACTTTAAGTCGCAGGGCAGTATCGGTTTGACTTATATTTAAAAACTCGACCACGAAGGCCGTGGGTTCTCTCTCTTCTAGTACATACATATAATCATGACAGTATTACAATAAGAAGGAAACATTTTCCTTACACCAGTTGTTCATGATCCATATGTCAAACACAGAGTTCAAAAGTGTTTTGCTTTTTTGCGTCTTTATTGTGCTTGTTCACCACCCCTTGTGTCTGACAAAGGGAAGTAATAGGGCTGGTCGAAAACAGTTCGCATATGGGTCATTGTTGTGCAGCGAATAAAGTGAAAACCGTGACATATTCACAGCTACCAGAATACATTACACAAT
Organism: Peronia peronii; assembly: GCA_039654565.1. Classification (NCBI taxonomy): domain Eukaryota; kingdom Metazoa; phylum Mollusca; class Gastropoda; order Systellommatophora; family Onchidiidae; genus Peronia; species Peronia peronii. Next base: position 6,262 of record JBCEWB010082674.1, read on the forward strand.
AGTAATTAAAGATAATAATGACACGCTCTAAGCCAGGGTTCCCAACCAGTGGGTTGCGAGGCCTTGGCAGGGAGGTCGAGTGACCTTCTTTAAAGTAGCTTGGGATAAGATAATTTCAACGCTACAATTTCATTTTTCAAACTTTTTTTTTTTTACATTTTTAAATTTAGTTTGCAAACAAATAGATCTAACTACAGGTTCTGTCCCTCTTCACTATAGAACATAAAATGTAAGTTAAAGTGCCGCTAGTAGAGGGTCACATGGGTTTCGAACTTTTGAGTAAGGGCTTTCAAAAATGTTGGAAACCACTGCTCTAAGCGCTTATCAATGTATTGATGTCACCCCGACAACTCAATGGAGCCATTCATATGCGTCCTCAGCTTCGGGAAGCAAACCCGACTTCTGTGTGTTAGACGCTCAAATTTTTATCCATCTAACAATAACATTCTCTGTTATAGACGGGTATTCATTTTAAACTGGGTCAAGTCAGGAAATGTGTGTAAACAATATTGTCTTTTCTATGGACAAAATTTCCTGGCCAGTCAGGATTCGAGCCTGGGACTTAAGATCCCCAGTCCGATGGCCAAACTACCAAGCCACAGACACCATATTTGAAAGTAAAAGACCTTTGTTTTTTCTTAATTCTTTCAATCCTAAGAGAGTAGGATTATCTTGGCTTTAAGTGGCTGCCTGTTTTTTTTTTTTGGGGGGGGGGGGTAACGTCACATGGGTAATGTATACACGGGACCTCCGAAATATATTCCCCCTAATCCGAGAAGGCTAGACATCGGGCTTCCCTACCCAGAGAAAGCCAGGGGACCGTTGAGTCACTGAAAAAGTGTAGGGTTTTGATCTTGGTGTTCTCTTATCTCCTAGTGGATGGACCCGCGAGTCGATCCCGGTCACAACCTTACCGACGTGAGTTGTTTTCACCATGAAGCAGACGCCAAACCACATTGCCACGGCGACCCCCAAGTAAAACGTTATCCCACGTTTTCAACGAACAAGTCATCATATTATGTAGGAAGAAGACAATACTCTACATCTTATTACACCCAAACCGATTTAAGCGCTTTTGTGTCATCATTTATTGCCCCTGTCTTGTCATAGAATCAAAGTCATCTTAGATGTAGCACAGTCACTGATTCGGTCGTGTTCATAGATGACGAGCCCTTCTATTTTAAAACATTTTTGTCAGTCATATTCATAAGCTTACATCACCAACATGGTCAAAACACTCCCTCAGTTGTATTCATAAGCTTACATGACCAACACGTTCAAAGCACTCCCTCAGTTGTATTCATAAGCTTCCATGACCAACATTTTCAAAGCACTCCCTTAGTTGTATTCTTAAGCTTACATGACCAACACGTTCAAAGCACTTTCGGTTTATTATTTCTGTCACTTTTTTCCCTCTGTCCAGGTGAGCGACGGATGTGAGTTGATTATGATCAAAAAGACTTTCTTGCTGAAGTACCTGAGGAAAGAATGGTAGTGTACAAGCCTGGCTATAGCGCTACAAAGGATTCAGTGACGGGACCATTGGGCTATCTGACGCAGGCTGAAGCAAATAAAAGTACCACTGACAACGAACTGTGAAGATCTTGAAAGCTGAGGGGAAAATGTTACATAAGTACGGATGAGTACGTGTGGAGTACCGATTATCCACAGCAAGACGAAATCTGACTTGCATTTGGGTGAAATTGACAAACATTTGGATGAAATAATAAGCATTTTGATGGAACTAGAGAAACATTTGATAAAATCAGGCAAACATTTGGATGGATCAGTCAATCATTCACACCACAAACATTAAAATGAAATCAAATAATAATAATAATAGAAAAATGAAGTAAATATTGATATGAAATCAGACAAACATTTGGATGAATTCTGAGAAACGCAATCACACATGAGATGGAGCCTCCGTCAGTCAATGCTCACCATGAAGGTTTGGGGGAAGGGGGTGGGGTATCGCACTATTTATGACGCCTTTATTTCTTTCAAAAACTTTATAAAGTTGTGCAAACTGGACAACTCAAATGTTTCTCTCACTAACTGATCCTAATTAAATTTTCTTCTTTTATAAACATTATCAGTATCACCTTTTAAACAAAATCAATTGTAAAAATGACGCCTGGGACATAAGACAATCTTTCATCATTAACGCACCATGGAATATTTGTTACTCTCATTTCTACACTTTATCGTAATATGATACTGGTGGTGTTAAGTTTGTTTATTGTTTGGATCTTGCCTATAGTCCTTCGTTATGTATGTGTAGTAACTGTAACAGAGCAATGTTACAGTTTGACGGCTGGAGAGAAATAAACAATAAATATGGTTCTCACAGAGATGACTTCTACACTATAAACTTCTTTTTATTTGCTCTTCAAGATGAAGAGTTCATCTTATCACGTTACATTATTAATTATATCATTATGAAAACGTTTTCTCTAATCTTGTAATAAATGTCAATCCAACCATCCATCCAATGATCCATCCAATGATCCATTCATCCATCCATCCATCCATCCATCAGTCAGTCAGTCAGTAAGTCAGTCAATCAAACGACCAAATCAGCAAATCAATCAAACGACCAATCATGAATCAAAAGGCCAATCACTCAATCATTCAATCACTCAATCATTCCACCAGTCAATTAATCACCAGTCAATAATCAAGAACTCAATCAATAAATCAAATTACTTGACTGATCAATCAGTCAACAATCAACCAGACAAACAAACTCTTAGTCAGTCAGTCAGTCAAACAGCCCATCAGTGAATCAGTCAGCCAGTCAATCTATTGGTCCACTTGATCGATCAATCAATCAATTTATCAATCAAGTACACTTAATGAACAGTGACACAAGGGATTTGCACGTACATCCAGCATTCGTGGCAACCTATCTATGGATCCTAACAATATGAACAAGCGGCTGTCTCTGTATCTCAGAGCTGTAGTGATTACAGTTGCAGAAGGAAGTTGATGGAATTCTTACACTGTGAATGGAAGACAGTATCCAGTGGGAGGACACATATTCACATTACAAATCTTGACTGATATTTTTAAAAATAAATTTGAAAAACAAAACAAAACAAAATAAAAAACACACACACAAACAAAACAACAACAACAACAACAACAACAACAAAACAAAACAAAACAAAACAAACAAACAAAAAAAACGGGAATGGTGAACGGTGGTGGGGATGGGAAAAGATAAGAAGCCTTTGATTAATTATACCAAACAAGACATTAATTGCTGTATTGTTATTACACTCTATCATTCTCCTATTTCCACAGTAAGATAAGATTAGATCAGATTCAGATGAGATGAGGTGAGATAAGATAAGATAAGATAAGATACATTTTAAAGAACGGAAAATCCACTCACATGCTTTTACGCTCTATATACGTCTTTCAACCTCCTGGTGGAGGTTATCTCGATACTCACATGCGGACAAAAATATCATCACGAAGAGCATTATCAGAACAAAGCAGACTCAAGATTCATAGCCCCAGCTTGATAAAACAGAATATCGCTGATGAAAACAAAGGATTTCTATAACGCTGGCGATTTGTTCTTATGAGACATGCAACAAATGCCCACTTCTTTCCGTAGTGAGCTGAGAGACTGACAATGACATGGCTATCTACAGAAAATTTAGTATGTATTAATGGATTTACTATTCTGAGACCCCATCTAAGCAATTAGAGCAGTGGTGCTCAATTCTTCGTTTTAGACCAACCACGGACCATCAGGTTTAAAAGAAAATGTGGACCATTTCATCTCTGAATAAGGATGTTAGAAGCTAAGAAAGACTCGCAACCACTTCTACATTTTTTCAGCTTGTATATTTACCGACCGATCTTGCAATACATTACGAAATTGGCTTAAATGTCGCGAAGAATTTTCGGTGTTAGTGTTACAGAGGCGATAAAAACGAACAATTTTAAATTATGTACATTCATTTCCAGTTTGTTACCAAATGCAGTGTACGTCTTGTGGATCATCCAAAAAGTTGAAAAAAGTCACCGGTCGTCCATGGACTACCAGTTGAGAACCACTGAAGCAGAGGCTAGGCTATGTAGAAGCTGAGATTTTAAAAGAACTGTTCAAAATATCGAGTTTTTGCATTTGAAATGCATGAAAGTTCTTTCTCCTTGCTCTCTACTCCGAGTGGTAATAATTATTTAATGAAAGTTATTACTGTTGCAATAATACGTTTTAAACAGTAATGAGAAATAATGTATGAATGGTTCGCAGAGCACGATGTTGCTAAATGTAATTTACATAGAAGTAGGATGCCTTCTATCGCGTGACATCTCACAATGTTCAACAAATGGAGAAATCACTACCATCACAATGCATGATCACTGTCCGATTGAGAACATTTCCATTGGATGCCAGGGTGACGAAGAGAACGGGGGTGAGGGTGGGGGAGGGGGAAGGGGGGCCAGAACAATGTAAAGTTCCACATTCCATGAAACACAGAGATTAGACCTGAACGCTGGAGATATTTTATCAATCCATTACAATGTATATCTCAGTGCCTTCCTACTAACCCTGTCCATCTTTCCATTCTTCGTCGCAAGAATTTTTTAGCGTACTTATCAACCTATCACATTCACAACAGGCTATCAGCCTCACGGTTATCTTATGGATCAACCACAGTCACTGTGAAAAGCAGCATCAAAGTCTTAAGATTCTATTTAATATAAGTATTATTATGCATTCATCTTCAAGTTAAACCCAAGAAACCTTTATTTTGTTTTTCTCTTCTTCACGACAGCTCGCATAATAGATGGAAGGACAAAGAAACAAACAAACAACATAGCCATTAGAAAAAATAACATTGACAACAACAACAACAGCAGTAACAAAAAAAAAAACAACAACAACGACGACAAATAAACACACGAATAAACAAAAGCTCGCTGATGCAATTATAACACGAATAATAATAACCAATGTCAATGATGCCGTCTTGATCTCTATTCTATCTTCTATTCCTCTCCACTCTCTCTTTCTCATTTTCTCTCTCACCCATCCCCCTTTCTCTCTCTGTCTCTCTGTCTGTCTGTCTGTCTGTCTCTCTCTCTGGATGTCTGTAGTAAATATTTTTCCCTGTGTCTTTTTTTTCCTCCACCCCACGTGAGCTCTTGCTCGGTTCAACGTCCCTTTTCCTAACTTGTATTTATCTGTCTTTCCTCTGCATGTCTTTCGTTGCCTATCTTCCCTTTGTTTGCCTTTCTTTACTCATCTTCTCTGTGTGTCTGTCCCATATCTATCTTTTCTTTGTATGTCTTTCTCTACCTATCTTCTCTTTGTATGTCTTCCCTATACCTATCTTCCCTTTGTCTGTCTTCCATTTACCTATCTTCCCTTTGCATGTCTTTCTTTACCTATGTTGACTTTTGTCTTCCCTTTGTCAGTTTTCCCTTTGCCTATCTTTTCTTTTGTCTGTCTTCCCATCTGTCACCTTCCCTTTTGTCTATCTTCCCATCTGCTACCTTCCCTTTGTCTATCTTCCCATCTGCCACGTCCCTTTTGACCATCTTCCCTTTCGTTATCTTCCCTTTGCTATTTTCCCCTTGCCTGTCTCCCCTTTTGTCTATCTTTCCCCTTGCCTGTCTTCAATTTGCTTGTCCTCCCTTTCCTCACCCAGCGAACATTTTCAATAGTTTTGAACATTGTCTTGTGGTGGTACAATGTAGGTACAACCATAACCGAGCTGATCATAGTTAATGTGTTCAGTTTAAAAGTAAAAGCAAAACAAGAAAAGGGAACATACTTAAATTTTAAGTTCCAACTCAAGAATGCATTAGTTTACCTACGAAAATGAACAACATTCAACGTGAATAACAAAAATGAGGATTATTCATGCTCTACAGGAGAGGCCACTCCTGAGTGTGTTCTAAAGCTGAGTACAAGCCTCCTCAGGCTCTCGCATGACTTTTGTGACATGTCGTTTTTTTTTGTTTTTTTTTACTTTCTCTTTAATCTCGTTTTCTCTATCTTCCATCCTCTCCTCCGTACACGTACACACGTACTCCCTCTCCCTCTCTCTTTCCTCGTGTCGTGTTCAGTAGTTCTTTTGCACTGCAATAGAACAAGTCAAATACAATTAAAAGCATTTTGTACTGGTACCCCCTTCACATTACTTACATTCTCCACATTACAATGGGTTGGGGTTGTGAGGGGGAGAGATTGGGGTTGTGAGGGGGGGAGGAGGGTTGAGGAGAGAGGAGAGGGTGGGGCTACCAGAGCGAAATCACATGAGGCACGTGCTCAACGGGCAGATAAAAAGTCTGCTGACCGAAGCCACGGTAACTACCAACACCCATACACAGGAGCCATGTAAGAAAATATACCAAGTATTTTTTTTTCGTATTAGATAAACAGAAGACAGACAGAAAAACGGATAAACACACAGACATATAGATAGATAGATAGATAGATAGATAGATAGATAGATAGATAGATAGATAGATAGATAGATAGATAGA
>JBCEWB010082685.1:0-12777 GCA_039654565.1 Peronia peronii
GTTGTTAGATGCCAGCGTGAGAGCGTTTATTCCATATCCTCCACTACCAGCACCAAACTATACTCAGCTCCACCCCCATCAACAACAATCAACTAAACTTTCCCAGAGGGCCACACATGTTAATAAATAAACCCTGTTTTTTTCCTACTCGGTTGTTAACTTATATGTGTAGAGATATCATAGTTTGAGAATCCTTGCGAGCCGTGAGCAGCCAGCAGAGTGAATGACTGAGGTGGCCACAATGCTGGGTCCTCATCTGAACAAGCCATGAAATGACAAATCCTGATGAGCAAGGCCTCAGATACGTGTTTTCAAAAATGAAATAAAATACTTAGACAATGAAATAAAGAGCAGCTTATTGGCTGGTCTCTCAGTAGATTTTACACTTCGTCAATCAGGTCAACTGAATTTAAAAGCAGAATAACTAGACTCCAATTGGATAGTGTTGTGTCAAATTGCCGATTTGCGTTGTTAGTTTTGTTTGTTTGTTTGTTTTGTTTGTTCGTATGTTTGGTTGTTTGTTATGTTTTCTTTTGTTTTGTTTGTTTTCCTTTTTGTTTTGTTTTGTTTTGTTTTCGAAAATGCCATCATTAATTTCTGCATCAGGCCAGATCATAGGTCCAGAATGCTTCTACAACGAAAAAAAAATCCTTTTTTTAACAGATGGGTGGGTAGTCGAAATTCAGCAAACATTTCCAACTAAAGTGAGGGGGAAAATTGTATTACTAACTCTTTTATTCTGCTCCATTTGATAACAGCAACTGCTGAATTCAACATGTGTCTTGTAAGGAGTTCTGCCTGGGTTTGATTGGGGAGTTTACTCAATCAGATTCAGTGAAGGCCCATTCCATGTGACGTGTGTTACATCTGAACACTAAGTTTTCACCTTTCCAACTTCATAAAAGAACTATTCAATGACATGTATCTTACTAAAAACGTTTTAATTGCAGAAAAATGATCACTTTTTAAGTTTTTGTCCTCAACAAACGGAAAGAATAGTGATCTATTTATCGGCATGATACCGAAGCTTCGTGACAAGTGTTACATGAAGAAACACAGCGTTTCTAGTTTTATAATTAATCACATATCTGTCAGTTTAACCAAAAATAATGGGAGTATTTTAAACTGCTGATGATATAATGTTATAAAATGATTCTTTTGAATACAAGTAAGTTCATATGTCATAATTCTGATATTTAAGAGAGATAAACCGAAAACGCAGCGTGGCGTGTGCTACATATGTTTTGTGGCATGTGTCATGTCTTCAAATTCAGATTTTTAAATATTTGTTCTTGGGATCTACGTTTTAAGTTTTTGTCCACTGCCTGTCACAGACCATGGTGGCAAAAGGTGAAAAAAGCAAAAATGCTTCGTCTGCAACAATTTAGAACGGTGAGCACTCATTTTTATTCAAAACAGTATGATAATCTATTGCAAGGCAAATGTAGTATGCATTTAGAAATAAATTGCGTAAGTTTTACTGAAATTTAATGATGAGAACTCAGGAAATAGAAAAAAAAGTGATGCTCTACTGGTTGATAGATGAATGTCAAAACTTATAGTGCAGTATAAAATGGGATTAGGAGAAGACTAAGTAGGAAAAATAGCACACTGCACTGTATCTTAAATTGAACGTTTATCTACAGTATTGAACTTTAAACTTTATTTTCATCAGTTTGTAGTAGTACTTTGACTGTCTTATGGTCTCCCTCAGCTGTATTAGCAGATGAGTGATTGATAGTGGGAATGGCAGTGCATGGTAGTTGATGATGGCATGTTAAGAATATTCTTTGAAAATCAAGCATATGTATAATGCATGGCGTTGGACTGACTGGCAACAAACAACAAAAAAATCTACATTTTTAACTGTTACAGGATGCTGTTTCCTTTCTCATGTTTGTGATGGTTAACAAGTGTTAATAAATATCATGTTTTCCAGCTCCCACTCCTGCTGGGAGGAAAAGGAAAAGTCAGGAAAAAAAGGCAGGGATGATGCTGATTTCAAATTCTCAGAGAGGATGCGTGCTTAATACTTAAGGAAGAAACGGGCGCAGGGAATGTCAGCAGAGGAATTGAAAGTTCATTGCTAGAATGGAGGCGGAGCACCAAACAAATGCCGGCTCTTAAAAAAAGAAAACAAAGGGATGCAACAGAAACTATTGCCCGAGACCAGTGACAATTTCAAAACACAACCATCAACATGAAAGGGATTGGATTCAGACAAACACCCCAGATCAGTCACTAATGTTTGAACAAGTTTCCCAGTGTCTCCATCAAAGAGTTGCAGCTTTCCACCATGTTGCCAAACGAGTTGGTGCAAAATCTAGCAGAGAAAGTGAATCTGCAAAATCAGTGTGAGAAAGAGTATTATGTCAACTCGTGATGTGATTATTCAAAATTCGTTAGATTTCACAGAGGCAACAAACTTTATGCATGTTGTACATACATGAATGTTCCACATGTCCAATCAGAGACTGATGAATGCATATGTCACGTGACGTATGTCACATGTTTTTTTGTTCGAGTTAACCATGCATAGGGTCAATTTCAGGATATCACTTTATGTATTTATTAGTGTTTACTAGCAAAAGTTTTTTTTCCTCGCAAATTGGTTTTCATCTATTTCAGGTATGTATAGCTTGAGACAAACATTTTGAAGTAAAGTGTGACGTATGTTACATGATAGCTACAATGTTGATTGATCATTTTCTAGTTAAATCTGTCACAATATTTCCAAATTTTATTCATTTTCATGTCCATACTCATGCCAAAGCCATATTAGGTTGAATAAAAAAGTGATTTCAACAATAATTTGTTTCTAATAGGACTAGGCAGATATCGGGTTTTTAGTCTCTTTCCATTACAGAAAAAAAAAAGATCGTAACTAAAGAGCTTGTCAAAAACATAAAACTCATCATGATTCTTTATTGCTTACGAGAATTATCAATATTTGGAAAGTGAATCATAGCCTTTTGAGTTGACCTTTGTAATTTCATGTTTTTCCTTGTTTGGGTTGACCTTTCATGGAATGGGCCTGAAGTGAAAGAAAGGAAATGTCTACAAAAGTATGCAATGGAGGACAGAAAACTCGAGCACATTAATCTCGATTTCACGGAATTGTCCAACGATGTTATCGGTCCCGCTTAAATTCATAGTGTTTTCTTTGTATTATTAACACGCAATTCTCGACCTCAATATGGACTTCTCGAACAATTTCATCATCCATCGGCTCTCAAAGCTTCAGAATGTCTGATTAGACCCATTTTGTGTCTGGAAGTAGAGGAGGTAGGCAGTGTTTAGTATGGATCTAAATGTGAGCCCCATTAAAGATGAATCAACCGGAGGGAGTGGTGAGGTAATTGAGCAAGGTGATGGACTAAGTTGCTTTCATTGTCTGTATTCATAGCAAGGAAGAACTATAGTCCGCATCATTCGATGCATTTAAAACGAAGTTTCGCCCTGCCCGAAAGACAATGGGCGATGTCATATATATCAAATAAGGGGCACAAATTCCTAGAATAGTGATAAAATCGTTCTTCATTAGTGTCTCATGGTTAGGTCTCCTTAGCATGTCGTTCTATTCCTTTGTATAAATAATAATAACAATAACAATAATAATAATAAATTCAAACAACCATTTTAAAAACGTCGTCACGGAAAACTCGAATTACGGAAATCTCAATCACATTTTCCGATCCCTGAAAAATCTGAGTTTTTCGTGCTCGACTATTTTAGCTTATCAAATAGCAAATATAGACACCAAAGCTACATTTGAGACCCAAGAACAAGTCCTCAAGGAAGCATTAGAGAGAATAATTATGGTCTTTGGTTACTTTGATATCCTTTCTGTCAAATATTAGAGATTTGTACACATTGAAGATTTTTCAACGCCTTTTATAGTCAATCCATGTCTTTTTCTTTCCGTTTTGCTAGAAACTTTATTTTCCGCCTTATTTTTCTCCAAACTTTACAAGATGTATTCATGATATTTCGCATACATACTTTTCTTGACATAAGAAACACAATGACAAAGACTGGATAAAAGCACGTCCAAGAATTCTGTCAAATTGGACAGCAAAGAGATGACAATAGAAGTATGGCTGACTACCAACGTTGCTCATTCACATTCACTTTGTCTTAAAACATTAACGTTGTATGAAAGAATGGTAATATTTTGGATGTCTTAAGAGTTCTAGAAACAAATTTAAAATGAATTACCCCACATATCAACAGATAATGCAAATGTTCCACTTTGTAAAACATTTCATATTTAAATCTGGATTCCCTGCGAACAGTAAACCACGGGCTCTCTTAATCCTACAGTGAATGGTGTTTTTCTTTCATTCTTGTAGAGAGACATTGACTCGATTTTTGCTGGACATGTTGGCATCAGTATAAAGGACTTGGCAATGGAGAAATAGACATTATGAAACAAATCTGTAGCTGCAGAACGTATTTTATTCAGCTTCTGTTGAAATTCTCTTTTTTAAGGGCTGTAGAACAAATGTATCGCATTAATCATCATCATAAAAACAAAACACTACCCAAATGAAATAAAAAGAAGCTCTTTTATTCAAAGTAGCCAGACAATGAACTGACATTCAGTGTAGAATAATATAAAATGTGTATTATAAGAAAATCGTGCAGAAGCGTGGTACAAAATGCGAATGTTTGTGAATGTATAATACCAGGTACAATATATACAAAAGCTAGGTCACAGTCACGTACGTTGCATTCGGAGAGGGCTGAGTGTATTATCAGGGGTGGGCCACTTTGCGAGGACTTTTGTTTAGATTTAGATTTGCCAGATAATATTTCAAGCCTGTGTTCGAATTCTGGAGTTGCTTTTCTTAATTTCTGTAAACTCTTAGATTTGCTCTATTAAAGCTCTGTAACTCGAGTTGGTAAAATTGCTCAAATCGTTTTCTGTTTGGATATACCAGACTGAATTGTCTAAGACGGTCCGTTTTGTCCAGATTTTGATTTGCCTAATAGATCTATACTAAACAGACGGTATTGGTAATCAGTAAGTCCACTGGATGTAGACATAAACTGAAACGGCATTGGAGATGCGGCATGATGAAATCAGGTTCTCATCAAAGTTTTAGTATATGGAGTTATTAGTATCACTGTGACGGTTATTCATTTCCTTCCTATGTGTGAAAAGATTTTTGTTCTATCTTAAGTAGAAGTCGAGATATTGGTAATTAAAGATGATGGGGGTGATCTGTTGCTACAGCTAGAATACGAGATAATCTCCACCTGGAGGTTGAAGGATATATGCAGCTGAATTTAGTGAGAAAATGGCCGATCACTTTTGTAAACTCTTAGATCTATATACTTATCAGGCCATGCCACTTAATTATAGTTTTAGAGCTTTTACTCAATCTATTTCAGCAGATTTAACTCTGAAATGCATTTTTAGATTCATGTAGAAGAGTTCTGTCTTTAAAAATTCATTCACTGTTGAAAAACACGTGACTTCTCCGGTCGCCTGATTTCATCGTATCGCATCTCATATAATGAATGGAGGAGGAGTGACGGATTGTGGGATAGAGGGAGAGCTGGGATGGAAAAAGGAGGAGGTAAGGAGAGACCCGGGGGAGGGAAGGGGAAAGGGGGGGGGGGGTGCAATAATGCCCTGTCACGCCAATTCTCTTCATCACAACGGACTTAGGGAATATTTATCTCTTCTCCGTCTTATCTAGTTAGTGGTTTGTTGTTTAGTCACTCTTGGACACCTACACAGATTTGTTAATACGTTTTATTGTCAATAGTTTTTTTTTGTTTTCGTTTTTTTCCAAACTGTATTTTTACCTTTTTTTCTTTTTTTAACCTCCTCCAAAAGTCATCAACATATTTTCATAATATTTCGCATAATACTTTCCTTGGCATAGTAAAACGAAGTGTCAACGGCTTTATGTCTTATCTGTTTTACTTTTTTCTTTGTACCAAAAAATTAAATAAATGAATAAAAAATAAAAAGTAAAAAAAAAAAAATATATATATATATAAATGCTACGTTTGTACCGCTCGTGTAAAATTTTACATATTAGACGTTAGAAATGACATGTGATGTGGTGGTATAGCAGAGGAGATAGATTTCGAAACACAGGGCAAAATCCAAAATGGCAGCCCTTTCTATGGCAACTAGACACGTTAGAAAATTTTCAAAGCATAATATGAATCAGATAAATGTGCCAGTAACACATACACAGAGTGAAAACAAACAAACAAAACAAGAAAACTAAAGTCAAAGGTTAAAAAAAAAATTCATGTGCACCCCCCCCCCCCACACACACACACTTCACCTTTAAGTTGTCATGAAAGCAAAGAAACAAAAATGAAAACCAACATTGACCTTCAGTAGCCATCAATGTCCCTCTTGGTATTATTGACAACCTGAGAACTGTTTGTTATAACGTTTTGATAAAAAAAAAAATTAGGTCTAATAAGTAGCTTATGTCATTTTTTCTAAAGATAATATAGGAATATGTACATGATGTCTTAACCAATGCTCCTCTTGAGTCACTTCCCAGAACTGGTTACTTTCACAATCAGCTATTACATAATAAACCTTGCGAGATCTCGGACAAACGTGTACAATCAATATTCAAAGTTAGCCGTCTACATTGTGAACATGTTTCCAAAAACATTAGAGATTAGGAGGTAGATATATAGATGGATAGACATATTTCAAAGAATAACTATGGATAAAACATGGGGGAAACACTGTCTAGTTAACGTTCGAATCTGAAACAAGGTCTAGATATCCAGGAATATTATTACAGAACACTGATAAGTTAAAATGATCCACAGATTTAGAAAATATGCAACCGCTTTGTTTTGCTGCGTCATGTATCGATAAATTCTGTATTCTGTCTATTTATCATCAAACTCTGTCGAAACAATGTACAGTAGAGTTGTTTCACTAGCAGAAACGGTCATTGATGGAGAAGATGTTGGGTTTAGAGCATGCTTGAGATTGTCTACCTGCTCAGGACCATAGAATGTCTCTACGTTATGGCGACAAGGGTGGTTTTCCTCTGTTACCGGAAGAGCCTGATTTCAGAAAACCATTGGGTGAGGCATGGACCTTAATTCTAGCTCACGCTTTTCAGCACCTACTCGTAAGAAATTTATGACTGATACACTGAAGACTGGAGGGAGATCAAGACGCATGGACGTTCACCATAGAACAAAAGCAACCCCACCACTCTTTGCAGACGGCATGGACAGGCTAACTGGAGAAGAGCAGAAACTAGCCAGCTTAGCAAGGCATCTTGAAAAATTTTCTGCAACATTTAGTATAGCGGACAACGTCTAAAAGACATGAATGACAAGCAACAACACTAACGGCATCAGAGTTAACAACAATACGAACGGAGGAAAACAAGAGACAATAACAACTTCAAGTAACCTGAAGCAGTAAGGGAATTAAAAAAACCGGATGTTTGTTCTCCAGAATTGCCCAAAAGACGGCAGAAGGAAATATAATGACAGAGCTACTATAATTCCAGATCAGAATAATTATAAGCTATTGGGACATTAAAAAAGAAATCTGTTGTCCCATGGTAGAGAGACAATGAGATGGTCTGGTCTCATATCAAGATCAAACGACTTGCCAAAAATAGTCTGTAGGGAACAGCGGCAAGAGGCAGAAGGAGTGGCTTTTAGAGAAAGAGATGAGATGATAACATCGTTGCAAAACAACAACCACAACAACAACAAACAAATAAAAAAAACACAATGGCCTGGCCTTTCACTCAGTTCCTGCATAAGAGCGTCTTAAATTGAAGACTGGAAGAAAGATTGCAGAGTCTTTTTTGGCGCCCCGAAGGTCCTCAAATTTTGGGGGTAAGACAGTACAGTAGGAAAGGCAAATATATGAGGCAAAAATAATATGGACGAATGTATGTAATTCAGTTCATAATGAATTTATAACTAATGGGTAACATTTTACATGAAAAATAAGCAGCGACTAGGCGGCTGATGAATTATCTTGGTGATGACAGTTCAATGAGTGAAAATTGGAATTTGAAGAGAACAAAATCGTATATGAAGTATAGCATTGATATGTGAGCTTTCTAGGCTTATACTAGATAACATGTTAGTCCCAGTCATTCGCTGCTCGTGATGATCACAAACCTTACATTATCGCAACCATTTAACGAAGAGGGACGATGTAGAAATCAAAGCAAATAATACACACAAAAACGAAGAGAGAGAGAGAAAAAAAAGAGAAATTGTAATATATTATGACGATAACGTCTATTCAGAATTTAAAAGAACGTTTGCATACTATTACTATATAATAATGTGCGAGTAGGAAAACCAGTAACACACATCTTCTGCTGATTGACTTTTCATCTCTGCATTTTGCTGTTCTCTTCATTTTTCTTGCCTATGGCAGACCCAGCATTCTTAGCATTGAAGTGCTGTGGCGCTCTAGCCTCTGCCTGGTCTCCAAAGTTGCAGTACACATTGTCTATGTCGCTGTACCGTCTCAGAATTTGATACAAGAGTCTGTACTGATCCTACACAATATAAATGAAATACGTTACTGGAATGAAAAGCAAAGTAGGTCAGGAATGAGCTGATTTAACCTTTATATTCATTAGGTGTACAGACTGAAAATGTTGGTGGTTGACAAAATGACCATTGGCAGGACAAAAGAAAGTAAAGGTAGTTGTTGAAGAAAATTTGATTTTTTTTTTCCTGAATATAGAAGTAAGTTATGCAAACTTTTACTTTCATCCACCTTACAATGCTTAATGCAATTAGTTACTTTGCATTTGTTTTCTCATTAAATGCAATGATTCAAACCATGCTGAGCAACACTCTTTACATTCTAGATTTATAACTTCTACAACGTAAGCAGCATCCTGAGGATAGAACCATTTCGCGGCAATTCGCAAAGAACTTTCCCTTCTAAACATAAATGTGAGCACGACGTGTGTATGTGAACTCACTAGTGTTGGAATAACTTGTGGCCTGATGGCCTTGATAGCACCAACCACAAGTGGTACCGTCAGACAATGGTCATTGTCCATTCTGTCCAACAGCAGCAACACCACAGACATCAGACCACTGAAGTCAGCACCATTTCTAACACAAAATATAATTGAATGTTAGAATTTATAAACAAACAGAGCGATCTCATTATGCTTGTTTACAACCCTTGACAATTTAAAATGGTGTGAAAATTAGGCGACGGTTCTGTTTTAGCAAAATGTCCAAATTCCAGATTTCTAATCATAAATATTCCTCTCTCTTAAACTGGCACGCACTCAAACCCGAGATGATCCTGCTTTCTTAGGATTCCAAAGGTTACCTACATAAGAAAAATAGCCGGTTGTGATCATCCCAAAAAGTAATCTCTGTGTCTTTAAAGCAGAGAATCATCTCTGTAGGCAGACATTTATAAATATCCCTTGTGTCATTCGCACATTATTGGTTATCTTTAATTGAATTATTTACCATGGACCTCTTTAATAAAGACTTGGGAACATACAGATACAACAAAATGTGACATGCGAAAAAAAAAAAAATAAAGATTTTACTCCATCAACATTAATCAGCAAGTCAACAGAACAGTTGGTAAATGGACCATCGAGTATCAGGCCATTAGATAGCCAGTCATAAAAATATTGGGCAGATGCAATGGACAAAGGGTGTAAAAAACAATAGGGATGGGGATGGAAATGTCAAGGACCGATGAAAGTGGGACTCTGTATTTGGCTCACGACTTCTTAGCTGAGCTTCGAAGTATAATAGTCATAGTTCATCGTCGTCTCTCCAGATGTCAACCAATTACTCTTGCATGCAAAATGTTTTACAATCTGTGTTTATTGTTTGTCCGCAACACTGAGCCGGAACAGTTAGTTCTTCATTGTGGGTATGCAAACACTTCTTTTTTTTTTCCGTAATATAGCACCATTTTCGTTGAATAAAATGATTTTTTCCACTACATTTTCTTAGCATAAATAGTTTATTTGATTATACCACTCATTGACCACTGATTAATAAAATCAATCCCTTCTTACCTCGCTATTCATGCTCACTTATGTTCGATTTGTATGTGACGTGTCACGATGAAATCAGGCGTTCGTTAAACTGAGCCAAGCGGAGAACAACATTGAATGATTTTTTAACGCAATTTTTTTATACGCATTTTTTTTTTCTTCATTAAACCCTTCTATATCAATCTGAGAATGCAATTCAGGGTTCAGTTTACTGAAACAGAGCGAGTAAAAGCCCAAAAATTGTAATTTAGTGGCATGGCCTAACAAGAAATAATAAGGATTAACAAAAATGATCGGCCATTTCCTCAATAAATTCAGCTGCAGCATCAGGTCACTCCCATCGTCTTTAACTGGCAATATCTCAACTTCTAATTAAGATAGAACAAGCATTTTTTTCACCCACTGAAAGGAAATGAATAATCTTTACAGTGATACCATTAACTCCATATGCTCAAAATTTGACGAGCGCCTGATTTCATCGTGTCGCATCTCGTATCATAACGAATGGTGACAAGATACATTCACCTGCACATGAAAATTGTTCTGCTTTCTCCAGTGGGTCTGTGTGACCTGATTTCTGAAGCCATAGTCAACATTTTAACTGGGTCAAGATCTGTCATCAAGCACTTTAAATGCGTAACTTTGTGTCCATCCTCAAACTGAAAACAAGCAAAGACAAAATTGTGCATGTTCTCATTTGTTTCTCATTTTTCTAGGTGAACTCAAGTCCTTGGGCAGTGGGATGTGTATATATGTTCCATGACACAAATCAGCCCCAATATTTAATCCAGATAGAAATACCAGTTTTTAGAAAATGATATCATAAGCTTTAAGTTCATTCTCAACCAAAAGTCTTGTATATTTCGAAGAGAAAGCATCCTGTAATTTCTGAATTTTCACGCCACAGAATATATATATATATATATACAGAGAGAGAGAGAGAGAGAGAGAGAGAGAGAGAGAGAGAAACCATTTTAAATTTGTTGTTATTGTTACTTTGAACGTGTGTTTTTAACATCCTCTTCTTTCCTGTTACATCATGTCCATACTTCGCCAGAGCACAGATTGTATCACTTTGTTTGAAATCGCTTACAAAGGTATGTCTCGCAAACTTGTACTTACTTTGGAATAGGATGGCTTCCTTAAGCTGGTTCCTACATCAGCTGTAACCAGGACTGTCTTCGACTCTAACTCACGTCCCTTCATGTTCGACCCAGTTTCAATGTTGAAAGGAGTATATTGCATTGCATTGGTTCCGTCCTCAGGCAGATATTCACCGATTGTCTGGAAAGTTTAAGGAGATGATCATGGCTCACACATTGCCGGCCAAGTCCTTAACTCTTCATGAACAGTACTGGTCCAACAGTGCCATGATATTAAAGGATTGAGTCGTGGTGTTACTTCACCGCCATCAACAATGTAAAATTTAAACACTATTGCAATTTTCGCAAATCAAAGCAAAACACAATTATCTGCAATTCAGAAACTTTTATTAGCTCTCGCTGTCAGCCTACGATCTCACTTCCGAATATCAGTATCTAATTTATCACGAGATACGTGAAATTACCTTAAACGTCTGTTGAAGTATATTAAGACTCTTCGTAATGTTGGAGTCTTATTAAGACACCGAGCACAGAAATGGTTCTCGGTATGAACGTAATTGAGATAGTTCTCATCAAGGTGAATCAAAATGCCATTTCACTGGTGACGGTTGATGGTCTGAGTTAGTGCTTTAGTGTCAAGATTTTCTCCAGAAAGTAAATGAAGTCATGACCATATTACTCTAAGATGAACACTATGAAAAATATTCATAATGATAATAAAACAGTAATAACAATAATTAGAGATAACACTAGAAATGGTTTTAGTAGTAGTGCTAGTAGTACTAGTAGTAGTAACAGTAGAGGCAGTAGTAGTAGTAGTAGTAATCATAGTAGTAGTAGTAGTAGTAGTAGTAATAATAGTGGTAATAGCAATGGTAGTAAAAGTGGCAGTAGTAGCAACAGTCGTAGTGTTAATAATAGTAATAACGGTGTAATAGTGGCAGAAATAGTAATTAGAGTAGAAGTAATAAAAATGATAACAACAATGGTAATAGTAACAACAAAATGCCAACATACGAACGTTATACATCATTCTTCTGTCAAACATAAACTGATTAAGAACACCTTTCTTTTTTCACATTACCTGTAATACGAAGAATTCTGATCGAAAACTGCTCATGACATCTCATGATCTCCAAATGATATACCACTCAATGGCTACAAAAAAGCCTTTTTTACAACGAATGATTATTTTACTTAATAAACTGAGGTTATTTAAAATATGATGTGTTATTGACAATGAGGATAGATTTGCAAGGACGTAATGATACATTCGTGTTTCTCGGTTCCAAATCCAAGCCCATGTCAATGCCCGCATCAGCTAACAAAGTCATTGTCAGAGGCAAAAACAGACAATGGAACCTGTATGGTTACAATTTCACACAGTATTACTATTAGTCTCGTTATCTTTTTCTCCTTCTTCTTCTTCCTCTTCTTCGTCTTCTTCTTCTTATTTTTTATTATTTTGTATTCTGTAAATGTCTTAAAATCTAAGACATTTTTTAAAAAGGAAAAAATAATATGAATAACTGAATATATTCAACACACTGTTATATTATTATTATTGTTTATGTCTACAGTCGGGTTCACCAGAGGAACTTCTGGAGCTAGAGTCTAAGTGGATATGGACCCTAAAGTGTCATTCAGTC
>JBCEWB010082696.1:0-12776 GCA_039654565.1 Peronia peronii
TAAAAAAATACATTTTTAGAGCAATTAGATCTTTACAACTGCTGATTTACAATGGTCAAATCAAATGAATATATGTACGACTGTTATCATCATCACCACCATCATCACTACCACCACCACCATCACCGTCATCATTATTTTCCATATAAATATTTGAATTTCAAGACATAGACTGTTAACTGGTAAGCAACTAAATGCATCAAAATAAAGAAATAATAAATCTGGAGAATTAATAACATGAGCATCAAGTAATTGAATAAAAGCCTTATTTTTGAGTCCCCTTGGCTCTTGCAAGAGCAATAAAGACACCCACATCCCTCCGAAAAAAAAAAAATCATCATCATCATTTTATTGGTGTATCTTAAAATATCACAAAAACTGTCAATCAGCTTAGTTAAATGAAAATAAATACAAATATGGTTTTTCGTCAGGGTTTTTCGTCAGGTATATTTGTTAGATTATTGGCGCCATCTTTTATATCCTCCATATCCTCCTCCTCATCATGACTACCAAATCATCTGTCTTCACCAATACCATTTATACCATCGGCAGAACCTTGGACCATTAAATTGTCAATGGAAAATGCCGGATCACCAGACTTTCTATTTACGATTTGCTCTCTTTACACTTTTCAGCCACCTGGGGATGGTTACCTCGAGGAGTTTCTACAGTGACATTAATATTACTATACTATGTATGTTTAAAGAATGGCAGTTTATGCCATTAGGTGATATGATATGAGTTAAACTGTCATTATATTTGTGCTGTTGGAAAGGAAATTCCAGTACAAAATACGACTGGAATTTTGGAATGGGACAGATTGATATTTGTTTTAATTAGATCGGGCCCTCCACACTTCAAGGGGTTAATCTCTTGCCAGCCTTTCAGTCTGTGACCTTTTCATGGATGTAATTCGCCAAATCTGCAATTATTTACCTTTTTTTTCTCTAGAATATTGCGATAACTATTTCAACAATGTTATTGCCCCAAAGCAAGTTCTTGTAAATAACACATCTGACACGACGCTCAACATGGCTCACTGGTACTTGGTCGGTGACTCACGCCAAGTGTTTTCCAAAGAAGAAAGAATGAAATAAAAAACGAAAGAAAAGATGAGACAACAACAACAACAACAACAACAACAACAACAACAACAACAACAACAACAACAACAACAACAACAACAACAACAACAATACAACAATAACAACAACAATAACCCTCCCCCTCAAAACGAGGAACTCGTGCTCGATTCCCCTTGACTTAACTCTCGAGACAAACTGGCGACACAGAGTCTGGAAACACGGGGCAATAAAGAATGTGGCCGCACCTTTGACCAAAACAAGGTTGTTATTGTTGTTATTTATATTATCATTGTGATTAGATTTAACAAGTTCATGAAAGAGTCAAACACAATTTTATTCATCGACCTATATAAAGTAAAAGAGAGAGGAAGAACCTCTTGTACCACATTATTATGGGTTAATTGAGAAAGTAAACATTCATTTTTTTAATGCATGTGCCACTTAATTTTCATAAAATGAAAAACTGTTTAATTAACTGAGGTCACAACATTATATCTTCGTGATTTTTTTTTCGACCATGAGGCAGCAGAGACCATCATCGCTACTGGGATGAGAAGGCATTGCCATTTCTTTGCCGTGACAAAAATCTCAAAATATTTAGGTGTTGATATTGTTTGAAGGCAAATTTCAGTCTATCCCATGCCAAAACTTCTTCTGGGTATAAATTGTCTATTGCAGTAATTGTCATTATCTTGATCATCATCATCGTCATCATCATTTTACGAAAAATGTCTTAAACTTTAGACGACTGTCCACCGGCAACTAATTAAATACATCAAAAAAGTTCAAAAACAATATGAAGATTTTTGAATTGCGAGTTTTTAAGACTGTCAACTAGTAATCAGCTCAGAACATTGAAAGAAACAAAGACTTATCTGAAGAATTGATAAGTTTAAAATTGAAATGACTTAATGGATGTAGCCAAATTTTCAAACCTCGTTGGCTCTTCCTCAGGTCATGATCATCATCAATATTGGTATTATTTCTATGAAAAGTGGAACTTATTAAGTTCATACAATCAGTATTGTCCAATCTAGCAACGATTCCATAAATCCACAACTTTCAGATCAAGACGATGTTTAATCTGACCTCACACAGAATGATATGTGTTTCTCTAGCAGCACTCATGCATGCACACATCTACATCCCTTCATCCACGGAATGGCTAAATATGTGCCAAACAGATTTCGAATGAAAGTTGTAAAGATATTGATAATAAATCCACAAAGGCCCTCTGTAAAGATTCATTTTGTTTTGAAAAGATTTTGCCGAGATTTGATAACTTCTTTATTTATCCATCTCGCTTGTACAGTGAAAATGGCTACATTAATAATACTTTAGCTTGTTGAAATGAGCATTTTTTCCCTTTGGATGGAAGTGGTTGTGAAGGAGGGGGCGGGGTCAGTTAAATACATATTTTAACATTATAAACAACAACAACAAAAAAAAACAGTAATATATTTTTTTAATAGAAATTTTCTGTCAATTTTAACTTTTTACGACCATCATTTGTTGCAGCTGCTGTATGATTTCCTTGATGAAGTGTGTTTATATTCAACTTATTGTCTATAACAGAGCATTAGATTTTGGAATAGTGTCTGGATGGAACTGATTTCAAGGCAATCATGTAAACGAAGCATCGTCATCATTATGCAAATTATCATAACCACGTAAATTGAAGTCTATATGAAAATAATCAAACTTGACACATCTGTTGGTTCCCATGTCAAGGAGTTTTATATGATGTATCCTGTCAGTATGTCAGGACAACAGGTGACAAAGATGGCGTTTTTTTTTTATTATTTATTTATTAATTATTTGTTCTTCTATTTATTGATTTGTTTTTCTATTTTTGTATTATTATTTATCTTACTATTCATTTATTCATTTTTATATATTGTAGTCGAAAGATGCAGTCAGATTGTACCGGATAAGCTCTCACACTCGTGGAAGTGACACAGCTCACCCAAATTTCTCTTAGAGAGAGTCGAGTTGTGAAGTTGGGTGTGAGAGCACCAATAAACTTTATAATATGAACTTTTATTTAAGGCAATAAGGCTTGTAGTAAATGGAGCAAGTGTTCAGGATACATCCTATTTGGAAAGAAAATGTCATTTTAATTGAATTGTCAAGTATACAAATAAATAGTCCGACAATAAGAAAGAAAGGATGAAAAAGGACATGTTTAAGAAACTGAAGAAGCTGTGAAAGGATGGAGAATGCCAGTAGTATAAAGATTTCCAGATGGAGAATGAAGTCAGAATACAAATTTAGCGTGAGAAAAAGAAAATGCCTCGAAAAAATAAAAAGTTAGCACAATTTAATTTGTGACAAGCACAAAAAAGTTAATATCCCGACATCATTCAGTAGCCTCTAAACATAACAAAAAACGGAATGAGATAAACAGAAATTCGAGTACATCGTCCTACAACCTACACATTTTCTTGTCACTACCATTACCATTCATCTGTTCTTTCATCGTAATTGAACGATAAAAAAGAAAAACAAAAATACATGAATTAAAAAAAAACACACAAACAAATGAACAAAATGGACAAACAAACTAAAAACAAACAAATAAAGAACAAAACAGTCTGACAACACAATTTCTTTGCATGCATTTCCGTTCTTAAGCAATAGTCCCCTCCTCCCTCCCCCATGCCCCTTCCTCCCGCATCACCTTTCCACTAATGGTCCCTCTCTCCTCCCAATACGTTATTATGTAGTGTTCTCTGATGGGTTAGTGGCTGGGATGGGGTGAGGATAGGTTTGGGACAGGCTTGCCTGAGCACAAAGATTCGATTCTGAAGTAGAGGCGGGCAGTCTATCTAGCAGGCCTGATTGCCCCAATTCAAGTAATTATCGCAGAACTTCGGGCTTCGAGAGAGAGACGGGCCCGGTAATCAGGCATCGATCATTTTCTTACTAAGGAATGAGCAACGAAACGACAAACGAACGGTGCTGTTTTTCTTCATTGCCCCCCGTCCCCCTCCCGCTGTTGTTTTTATTCCTGGAAAAATAAGATGCATCTTAATGCTTGATTAAATGGAACACCTGCCATGCATAATCATCATACGCAAGAAAGGACTTGCAGGAGAGAAATATGACTGAGAGAGAATTAAACTTAATTTCTGTCCATAATAGTTGTGTATATATGTGCGTAAAATATTTCGCAAGTTACTTGCGCAATGGATTGTGTGTGGGATGATGGAGAGTGGGGAAGGTTAATGTACCTCGACAAAACACGTTGATTTTTAAAACAAAGTTTGATGGTTTAATTATTTCTTAACCTATTCAATTAAATTCACAACAATATTTATTAAAAGGCATTATTATATCAATCAGTTTGTTCTCTAACGATTGCATTTTTCATTAACTATTGTATTACGGGAGTTTTTCCAAAAATACATTGCTATTTTCTCAAAACAAAATTTCTCAGGGTAAAGGAGTTTTATCACAGTATATTGGATGCTAGGGATGGGATGAGATAGGGGGGGGGGGGGGGGGACAAGGCCAATCAGGACTTCATCTAATTTCAAGATCATTAGAGTGAATGGCTACATTTTCTTGTCCCGATATTCCCCGACCACTACAGCCGTTTTGACGGAGTGGATGATTTCAAAGATATGTCAGTAATGAAAAAGAAACAAAAAAAAAAACGATAGTGCTAATAAAGATATGAGATAAAACCAGGACAGGCAAAAGGAGAGTGCAGGGCTTTACTGAAATGCTCCAGCGACGCGGTAGAATTTAATTGGGCTAATGACAGGAATACTTTTGCTTTTGTAAAATTCAATGAAAAATTTGTCTTACAGATATTTTTTTTCCTGTATATTCTATGTTTGGACTTGACATGGTAGTTCATAATAATGAACATTATACTGAAAAGGTCTGAGTGATTGAAAGTGAGGTAAGAGCATATATGTGAATATAAGTATAACATGAAATAAAACATTAAATATGATATTATATTATAGTATGAAAGCTATGTTATCTGCTATCTCACCGCTATATGGGTGAAAAGAAGTAACTGCAATAATGTTAGTAGAAACTGATGGTGCAACAGAGTTTCTACTATATATTTATTCAAGTTCATGAAATAACATCTTAACTCAAGGGTAAGACGAACATCTGGTTTCACCATAACATTCTTGCAAAGCACTGTGCAAAAGGACGGAGAAGGAGATAGTGCAAGAGTTAGAATAATAACATGCAGGAGAGGACGGATTTAAAACTCAGCGACATTTTGAGATTGGCTGAGACGGGTACAAGATGGAGGGACTGGTTAATGGATCTTCAGTCGCGACCTTACAGTAGACAAAATTAAGAGCGACATAAAAACAACGTTAAAAAAGACTTGTACTTGCTCATTATACTAGGTGTTACTTGGAAAGAATTCAAACAGTAGGTTTAATGAGCAAGCTCTTGACAGCATCTGCTATTTGACACTTCTAGAGTAGCCCCCGCGGGGGCGCAGAGTATATAAGTAGGTTCTCTACTCCCACCTGCAAGCGTTGAAAACCCGGCATCGGTGGGATGTCTTCCAAGGAACGCCATGCTCGACGTTCCAGGGGTGACATCTGTTCTCTCTCTCCTTGCTCCTGTCTTCTGTCCCGCTTTCTCCTCTTCTTCTTGACGTGTAAAGGTATCTTACCGTGTTTGACACAATATGGCCGTGATCGTGTTGATGGACACAAATAAACAAAACAAGCAAACACTTCTAGAGTTAAAAGAACAGAATTTCCACTACACAAACGAAGAGATAAACAAACCAGTAAAAGTGCTATGGAGCAAAGTGACACATCTTTTGCTACCACAGACATAATTATGCATTATGTCACATGAATCTTTTACTTACTTTCCTAATTGCAGGAAACGTGCATAGCATAGTCTCAGGGGAAAAACACATTCGATTCTATCTTCTATCTATATCCATATTAACAGATTAAAACAAAACAAAACAAAACAAAAATAAAGATGAACTGGCAAAACAAGCAAACAAACAAATAAACTAAAGGACAAACAAACAAACAAAAAAGAAACAAACAAATCAGATACAGGAACCCACAAAGGCCATCCTCATTTAACAGACGTTGACTATTGAGAGAAGGATCCCCAGTCTCATTGTTGTCTACAAAGGGTAAGGAGGCATTCGAGCCATAAAACTACTCGTGTGATCGACTTATCTCACGGCTTAAAGAAATCCCTCATCAGGAGGCTCAACTTTTGCAAACCTTAGAGTACGTCCTAGATAGGGTGTTGGGGAACATAAAGCCAGTCATATCGACCTAAGCAGCAATAACAATTGCAACGCTAAGCAAGTTCTTAGGTTCGTGAAGACGTCATGGGTAAAATTTCAATTCTTTTAGATCTGCCGTATTCAGAACAATAGGTTTGGATAGTGAATGACAGTAAAACGGTCGGTATCATTAACCTGATGGCTGGGCCGAACTCAGAATCAAAAGTTTCTGGATCATACGAGTCCCATATTTTGTACGTGGGAAAGTCAATTAACATATTATTTTCTGTTTAAAATGGATACCGGAAGAGAATAATGTTATTAGATTGATAAGGGTTTGAGCATTTAACAGACAGCCGCCATGTATGCTTCCCAGGAAGCTGAGAACGTCTGTGAGTGTCTTCTCTGAGTCTGTCAAGGTAATGATAGGCTGTAAAACGCTTAGAGCTTGTACTGTAGGAGGATATAAATGTTCCCTTTTTATTTTTATTATGATTAAGATAATGGAACTTCAGTTCACGGGGGGAAAAGGGGTTGAAATACTTATGGAAAGGGATTCCTTTCATACATATTGAAATTACCGTAGCACAGACTTCAACTTTGCAATTGGATATATAGAAGATATTGATATAGAAACACTAGAACATAATAATTGCCACGGCAAACATGTCAAACAACGATAACAATGGAACAACAGCAACAATGTGGACGTTAGTTTTTTTATCTCTAAACATATTCCCAGTCATTGAAAATGTGTTGTCCCAAGAAAAAGGTTATGAAGCATCTTGATTGAGTCGTCAGTGATTTTGGTACGATAGAATCTTAGTTCGTTGAATTAAATCTTGTTGTAGATGAAGGATGAAGTTGATGGGTAGATTCATTTATCGGGTGAAAAAAGATCACATCTCACTCACATCCACAGTTCACATGTTTGAGAGTTTTAGGAAGTGAATGTACAGTTAAAATGAGTTCGTTTCTCTTTTCCTTCAATTCACAATTTCAAGATAAATACTTTGTTGAGGGCTAACATTATGCATGAAAAAGCACAATGACCTTGGAAAATGCGCCCACTCAGCAGTGAGCTCAACACACTGTGAAAGCAAAAGGGAAGAAATTAAAGTGTCTAGCATTAAAAGAAAATTCTCATTGTGAATCTTTGGGGATTGTGATGTGAATGTGATGAGAAGGGGAGGTGAACGCACTCCGTATGTCTGGGTGGGTTTGATAGACTTTCTGGATTTTCACTAGGAATACTATGAGAATGTGAGGGAGTTAAGCCACTTCATTTGGGTTCTTATTCATATTTTTTTCTGAAAGCAGTTGGTGGATCATTCTAGCTCGATGAAAGGGCAGTACATTGTTGTAGTGACGGTAAAAGTAAAAGGACCATCGCGTACAAGGCTAACCCATCAACGAAGAGTCGTTAAGTCGGTCTCTGAAGATGTAGAGACCAATGATACAACCCAGTATCCCGTTCAGGGCACATCTTCATTGTGAGCACATTTATTTACGCTCATCGATCCTCTAACATAATAAAATATGCCATCCCCCACTCTCCCCTCGTCCTCGTTCTCTACCGGCTTTGTTCTGTCTAGAGATAGTTAACATCCACAGATCTACAGCCAGGCCAAGGAAACGACTCAGGCCGCCGTACTTTTGTGGATGAGAGGAGAAGAAGCTGAACATCGAGATGTGAGACTCCTCATAAAATCGTAAATCATCGGCAATCAGTGTTATTTTGCACACTAAAGCAGTGCTCTGTTTCATTAATATGCTGTTACTTTTCAAATTTGAATATTAGGCTTTTATGAGCAACAACAACAACAACAACACAACAACAACAACAACAACTACAACTACAACAATAACAACAATAACAACAACAATAACAACAAAATATCACCCGTTAGGTCGAGATGTTCTCAGCATATTAGAACTTAACTCAAAGCAATGCAAGTGACAATATGAAATGGTGCACAGAGAAAAAAAGAGGAACAACATACATTGATACTTTGATAAAATGGGCTTTACAGGACGCCTTGCATTCTGAGAAGGAGAATTATTTAGCCGGAATGCTCTTCAGAACCAATTTTTCACAACTAACTTAGTATCACATTTAACAATTTCATTCCACCTATGTTTGTGATCTCTATGAACATCGATATATTGCTAGGTTAAAACATCTTTCGTCCCAGTTGTTTCGTCTTTGTTGTCATAGATTTGGACTATGTGTGTCTCTCAGAAAATTTTCGACTATCACTTGATAGTCTTATATAGTAATTATATAATTATAATGAGCCGTTAAGGCCGTACCTTTCGATATTTTCTTAATCATTATGTTGTCCCAGGGAAAAGAAAAAACTTGTTTGTTTGATTCTTGTGTCTATTCTTTTTCTCTAATGAGAACTTTTCATTCTCTGCTAGCCAACAATTATGAGAATATTTATCATTATTACATCATCGAGTAACTTATAAACACATGCACTGATTTTTCGTCAGTATGAAGCATGGAAAAAAAAAAAAAGAAGAATTGGACAGTTAATATATCTTGACCAGACTGCTAGAACAGCTCGTCCATCTTGTTACCATATGGATATCGAGAAGTGCATTCGTTAGTTTCCTTGTAAAGCATTCTAAGGGCTATAGATAGACACTTTTATATCACTTTACATCTTTCGAGGAGATAGCAGGAGGTGATATATATCTCAGAAGTTGTTTTTCTTAAGCCTTTCAATCCTAAGAAGGTTGGATTGTCTTGGCTTTAAGTGGCTGCCTGTTTTTGCTGAGAATTTTTATGGGCAGAAATTTGGAATTTGGAAATTTTCTCCGGACAGCGCCAATCCGCCTGCTCTTCATCAATTTTTTAAAAACCGGAAGTTCTTTAACGCGCGTAACGTACATACGGGACCTCCGAAAAATATTCACCCTTATCCGAGAAGGCTGGACGATGGGTTTTTCTACCCAAAGGAAGCCAGGGAACCGTTGAGTCACCGAAAGAATGCAGATTTTCGATCTTCGTGTCCTTCCATCTCTTCAATCTCTAGAAGAAGCAGCCAGAGATAAATTTCAGCAAAGCCGTACTATCAAATGTTTTGCTTGGAACCCATTGAGCTCTGCACTGTATGACTGTAATTTAACTGAACAATTTTATGTATAATGAGATAGGGCCTATAACCATATTCATTATTATTGAATCAAAAGTGGTGTCAAACAATTTAGTTAGCGTAAACAAGGCTGAGAGAAGATAATGAATAGCAAGATCTCAGGGGAGGAGCTAAGCCTTTGTTTGTTTGTGCGCAAGGGGAAGGGAAGGAAACTAGAATTTTCTGTGGTAAGTCTCTCTGACAACTTGATCAACTGCCTTATAAAGGAGCAACAATTATAAACCAGAAGCAATTGTAAACGACTATTCAACTACAAGGAGTGCGCATTTTGTCATCTTCCTTTGTGTGACTGCTTTTTTTTCAACAGTCTGACTGCCTCTAAGAGGTGAATTCGCTAATTTCTATTCAACTGGCGTATTCAAAGAATAAAAAAAGAGATATCCCATACCACCCCTGTGAAGACAGAGGAAAAAGGCAAGAAAATTACAAGAAAAGATTACAAGGTAGGCATTTATCATATTTATCCAGACCTTAGCAAGCAAATGCCATACATTTCAACGTAATTGGAGACGATAAAAATGTATTTTTTTTAGCTCCGTAAGAAGGCCTGTCCCATCATTTTTGCCCACCTTCTCTCTGGTAGATTATTGTGAGAGTTGTACTTGTTTTGTGGACTTTCTGTATAAAGCTATGTTTGCTCATTCATATTTTAATAATCTCAAAATGGCCTCGTTATGGCCTGCTCTTCTCGTGTCTGAAAAAAAGAAAAATGGAATCTGATTCTAAATTGTCCTTCTAGATCCAGACAAAAGTAATTGCGAAGTAAAAGCTTCAGATACGCCCATGGATGGCTGGACAATGTGAATTTACCGATTTCTAGAGAAGCGCCTGCTTAAATGAAACTGCTGCGTAAAGCACCGGGCTACATCTCATTCTTCACAATGCGTCTAGTCGATGGTACTTTACACCAGTGTAACTTCAGGTTGTTGTTTTTTGCTTGATTGCATTGTACTTTTTTTCAGCAACACTCTATGATGGCTGTTTTTTTTTTATCTCTAGTTTTACAATGACCATTGCCTAACTCAGATGCCCAAAGTTTTTATGAGGTGGGCCTCTCATCCGACGGGCTAGAGACATACCGGTGAACATCTGACTATATCTCCCGCGATTGAAACAAGCGCAGCAAACAACAACAACAATAACAATAAAAAAAAAACAACAACAACAGCAGCAGCAGCAGCAGCAGCAGCAGCAGCAGCAGCAGCAGCAACAACAACCTCAACAGCAGCAATAGCACTATTAGGTCTCAGTCTTCTTCAACATAATAATATTATTTCACAATTTTTTCGAACGCTTACCTGTTAATGATATCCAGACAGCCTGAGACTAACCATTAATCACATTCAATTGTGCTCTCCTGTACCTTCATCACAGCTGTCTCCGTTGTCAACATTGCATTTTTAACCTATCATTTGTCTTGACATACAGAGATTGAAAACTTAAGACTTGTAAAATCCTGTGGTACACAGTTATCTTTAAAAGAATAGTTTTACTGGGGATTTAAGGTCATTCTATTCCGACCTTAAGTCCTCGATTTGCAGATGAACCACCCTCTTCCTTCCCTCCCCCTCACGACGCCTCCCTCATTACCCAACTCCGGCTTAGGAAACCGTCTTGTTCTGCTCTGTGAAGCTTTTCTATGATCTGAGATGGCGCAAATGCTTGTACGATATGTAACAGAATGCCGTTACAGAGCCACATACACTAGCAAACAAAATCTATTGCCAGCATTTTGTCCACGCCATCACACTCTGTATGTGTGGCGAGACATGACGAGACGTAGTGTTCTCGACTTATACATCTTTAACAATATATATCATACAGGTGAATGTCTGATAATGTTTTAGCATAAATGTCATTCATGTTCACACCCTTTGGTTATGCGTTCTCTCTCTTTCTCTCTCTCTCTCATTCTCTTTTGGAGAAGGCAGTTGCAAAAGAAGGGGAAGGGTGGAACTGGAAATGTATGATTAAAAAAAAGAACTGCATAAAAAATAAATAAACAAATAAATAATAAATAAGTAAATAAATTAAATAAATAAATAACTAAAAATTAAAAACAAAAAACAACAGGATAATTAATCAGAAAACATGGGTGGTGGGTAAAGTGGCCGGTGAAAAGAGGGTGGGTGGGAGTGAGATGGAGAAGGGACACGAAGCTTTTAATCCCAAAATGTATTAAATATTAAAAGAATAGGGTGAAGAATAGAATTCTATTGATGGTGGCAGAGTGCTCGTTTCAAGGTAGCAGATGGTAGGATTATGGTGAAGGGACACGAAACGTTTACTTCGAAGAACTGAAAAACAAAAATAGACAAACAAACAAGAAAACAACAACAACAACAGCAAACAAGGAGGATGACGAGTGAAGGATGATCACGGGGCGATGCGGTCGTTTTGTAGGGGTGAGGGGCAGGGGAGGGGGAGGTGATAGAGAAAGGGACAGGAAACAGTCATGTAATTCGAGTCTATGGACAGGTAAACAGGAAATGTGACCGTGCTGGTGGAAACTAACAGAGGGAAAGCTAATTATTGCTTGTCCTGATGTGCGTTTCAGCTTGACCCAGTCCAGGGTAAAAAGGAAAGACCAAAGGCGTCACCCGGCACTTACAAAGTAATTGCAGTTCCGAGTCTCTTTGGTGCAATCTCTTGTCGCGTCTTTGATGTCTCTGAACAGTTTTGTACCACAGACAGCGGGAGCCTCGATTAATAATAATAATAATCATCATTATTGTTAGAAGGAAAACACGAGCTACAGATAATCATAACTGGCAAAGCTCCGTACGAGTGTACATAGCAAGATGACATTGTTGTTCCATGTTGTTAACGGTGAGACTAATAAGATGATGATTCTTTTTCCAACATTCTCATTCTTCTTTTCGCAACGTTTAAACATCTTTAGCCTGCTCCTGGTGGTTGTTGTTGTTACGGCTTTGTTGTTGTTTTTACAGATGTTGTCGTTGTTGTTATAGGATGTTGTTGTTGTTTTATTTCTTCTTCTTGATGTTGCCGCTGTTGTTGTTGTTGTTGTTGCTGTTGTTGTTTGTTTTACAGCTGGGGCCACTTGCCTGCATGTTATGGAGTAAGCATTTGCCATTACATTAGCTATTATAATTATGAGAACATTTCTTTTCACACCAGATGTGGAAGCTGATGCCTGAAACTCAACCTCTTAGCTTATGCTAATACATGACAGTAATAATAGGACTTTTGTGTATGTATGTATGTATGTATATATGTATGTATGTATGTATGTATGTATGTATGTATGTATGTATGTATGTATGT
>JBCEWB010082706.1:0-12776 GCA_039654565.1 Peronia peronii
ATAGATAGATAGATAGATAGATAGATAGATAGATAGATAGATAGATAGATAGATAGATAGATAGATAGATAGGTGATCACTGAAGCAGGTTTATTCCCTGAAGAGACAGAACACTGAATTTTCGCCTCTTTATCGAGCATTAGCTAAAGTATAACGGCTTTTGATCTTACGAGATCTGTCAATTTTCCTTTCTGCCCTTTCTTCCCGCCTGCACATCCCTCTAGTTTCCTCTTCCTTCTTTCACTCTCTACCTCCCCCATTTCCCTCTCTCCGTTAGGTTTTCTCCATAGGATTCTCCCCGTTTCTCTCTCTCTCTCTCTCCACCCATTTCCTACCTTCCTCATCTTCCCATTCCCCTCATTCAACCACTCTCCCCTCCTCCGTCAGATTTTCCTTTGTCGTTCCTCTCTTTCCTAGCATTATTCTCTTTTTTTCGCCCCCCCCCTCCCCCCCCCGCTCCCCCACGTCCTTCCTCATCTCCCTGCTTCCTTCTCTCCATGTCAGGTTTTCATATGTCCCCTCCCTCCCCCCTTTCGCTCTCCCGATCCCTCTCTCTCTCCCCATTTCCTACCTCTCCCTCCTGCCCTCTCTGTCAGGTTTCCTGTTTATTTCACTTCTATTCTCTTGCTTTTTTTTCACAAGCAAACAAACAAACTACTCCTACCCATCCAGTCATGTTATGTCAACCAGCATCCCGCAGTCTCCATTGCAGACTCTGATGTCAATGGATTGTCGTAATCCGTGCTATCCTTTTCAAAAAATCCTTGATCATTGTGATTGTAGTTTTCAAATCTTGTCACAACATTGCCTTTTGTATTGCGTCAGGTAAAATCATGAATAATGAAGTGAATCAGTTAAACAGGGCCCATTAAATTTTCATCTTATCAATATGTTTAATATATGTGATATCTCAGATTTCTCATCGATCCTTGCCTTTTATTGCTCTTTTTGTTCTTCTTTTTTATATGTATATTTTTTATTTTCATCTCCAGTTCCATCTTCAGCTGTGCAATTTGTTATTCACGTAAAAAAGAAAGTAGCGGGTAAACAGCAAAGGTGCAAATCAATTATCACAGCATGTCGTCATCGATGTTGTACAATGGTTCAAGTTAGTTTTCGTTGTTTTAAATTTTGAGAAAATGGACAAAAATCCATTTTGCCTGAAGTCGAAACTATAGTTCAGGCTGAAGTGACTTTAGGCCAAATAGGCATGTAAATTAACGAAACGAAGTAACGACTGTTAGATTAGATTGTTTGGGAAGTGATGACTATCAGTAGCATCATAACTGAAAAACCCCCTCCTCTCCGAAAAGAAAGACTTAGGTGATTGTGGATGATCGTGACAGCAACCATTGTTTGTGAAATAAAGAAAATCTAAAAGTCTTCAATAGCCACCAGGGGCTTCGACAATGAGGTTATGTAGAATTCTGGTCTTTACTTCTCAACACGACAACAGCACACAATAATAATGAAACCTGTATGAGGATCACAGGATGAGGATGTAGTTCTATTTTTTATGCCTGCTCTCTTGCACATAATATGATGTGTAAATTATGTACAAAGGGATTAATGTCGTCTCATCTTCAGTTAAAGAAGCATTCAGTTTTATTCTTTTTCTAGGTTGAACGGCAAAATGACTCGGTTTTGGACAAGACATAGAGAAAGCTACGCCGCAGTAGTATTATCACTTGGCAATTCCTAGGCTGGAATCGTCAAAGAAAGTGATTATGGCACAGGTTACGCATCTCCTTGAAGAAGTGCAAGACAATGATGCGAATGGAAGCATTTATTCAGGGAAAGAAAATATAAATAGTCGAAAGACAATTTCGTTTAACCGAAGTCTTTGGTCTGTAGTCTGTCCGCTAGAACAGTGATTTCCAATATTTTTGTACTCGCGACCACCAATCCAAAAGCTTGAAACCCTCCCCCCTCCCCCCTCCCCCCCTCCTCCCCCATACAGCAGCTTGACTGACATTTGATTTTCTGTGATGGAGAGGGAAATGAACAAACAAAAACGACAAATTTATAGGAGCATAAAAATGTAATTGATAAGCTGAAATTAATTTTGTCTCAAGCCTCTTCTGGCAAGGCTATGCACCCCCCCCCCCCTCCCCTCTCGTCAATGCTTTACGCACCCCTTGGGGATCGCGACCCACCAGCTGGAAACCCGACCCCTAGAAAGACTGAAGTCGACGATGGTGACTACTAGTACCACTATGGCACTTGTCTTCTAAGTAATTAGTTGAAAAAGTGTGAATTCTGCATTGGGACCGCACATTTGGAAAGTGCTTAGATCGGTTTCACTGTCTTGTTCCTGCGGTACCTTTCGTGGCCGAACCTACCCATGTCTGGTAAGCATGGCTTAGTGCAGTAGACTCTATATGGTGAAGAGCAGAATATCTATGTTGGTGTGATTTCTCTTGCTTTGTTTTATGTATGCTATCCTTTTCTCATATCTGGCTCAAATTTTGCGAGACCGGTAAAGAAAGAACTGCGTATGCTTTACAATATTCGAGAAATATCAAATATACACTCTAGACCATAAAGCTAGCTTCTCGTTTACTGAGCAACCCAAGAGCTCCTGCTGTTCAATACTCTGTAAATTATTCAGGATAGTGTTGTATTTCCAAGCAAATATCCCGTCAAAAAAGCATGCCAAGTTTGTTGGGAAGAGATCAAAATCTAATGCATGCGCCTCAAATTTCACTGCCTAAACTGAATATACAAAAGCAAGTAGGAAAGCTGACAGCTTGTGTATTGTGTTAGGACGAGAGAAAATAGCTGGCAGTTTTTATTATTATTATTATTTTTTAATCACGGCAAATTGCATCTGTCAAACAAACATTGATTCATATGCCAGAAAAGAAAGCTAAAGGTGCTGAACTTCTACAGTGCAATAAGAAGCTGTGTGTACAGCTGTTTCTTTAACAAAATATGAGCTTTTTCTGTTCTACATAATCAGAACGCATGACACATTTAAAGGATATACAGTTTAATAATGACAAAAGACTGCAGTGTGCCTGCAATATGCCGCTCTTTATGGTAAAAAGCCACTGGAATATATCCCGTCTCATAAGAAAAGTGCAGAGCAATAATTTCATACAGTTCAATGTTAAGAGTGTAGCAGAGATTAGCACTCCTGCATTGGTCTTACCAGCCTTTCAAGACACTGTTCCACGCCTGGCAACTATGTCTAAGGAGCATAGTCCGTGGCGGACTGTACCGGTAAAGGCTTATTAAATCAAGAGTGTGCATAGTTAGATTTGATTTTTAAAAGGTCTTTTAGCCCCTTGGGAAGTTATCTCAGCCCTGTGTACACGCGTAAGAAAGGTAAAAATTATATGGCGCAGCTAGCGATAAAAATTAAGCAATTTTGTCTTTTAATTGCAGTCTTTGTTCATGATGTTTTACTGTGGGAAGAGTTACAAGCCATGATGATGATTTGTACCATTATGTTTTCTTTTTTTTTTTTTTTTTTTTAATATATTATTGTTATCATATGTGTAATCTTTCAGTCCCAAGAAGTAGGATTATCTCGGCTAAAAAGTGTGACCAGCTTAGTCATAAGAAAGTTGTGGGATAAAAATTTTGATTCAGAAAATTCTCCCTGGTCATCCACGTCTCCGCTAACAGTTATCCGATGTCTAACTAAGAGGGCAATTTTATGCGTAACGAGCTCCGAATCGCTTTTATCCCAGAAGGCTAGACATCAAGCTTCCCTGTCCAACTTAAGAGTACTAAGTCGCTGAAAAAAAAAAAAAAAGGAACAAGCAGGTTCTAAGTCTTCCCTCTCCTAAGAGGAATTCGAATACGCAACATTTTCACCGAGAAGTTAATCCCTGACCACTCGACCACGGCGCCTGCTAGTTTTTTTCGTCAATATTGACGAGTGAAACAGCCTGCGCCCTGCACTGGTTCCAGGGTAGCGAAGTACTGTAAATCGTTCATTTGTTGTTTTTTTTTTTTTTTTGCGGATCATCTATTGTATTCTAAAAGGGCGAAACACAACAGATATGCATATTGAATAAAGTACACCGGCTGTACAAAGCTCTCCAGGCGAACGTTTGTCACGGGAACAAAGGGTGTGCAATATTTGTGATGATTTATGTATGACCCGGAAGACTCGGTCATACTATGCCGGTGTATAGTATTTGTGTAACCTTGACTGACAGTTAGTTCTCTGTAGGGATGATTATTTAGCGAAAGTGGGTGTTGAAAGTTGAGTTTTAATCCTTAGCTGGCTGTTTACTATGTCTGATTTCCATAACATAAGATGGCGGACATCTAGTCTTTTCAAAGTGTATGGGAAAAAAAAGATAATAAAACGTCCACGTTGAGCTCAACAAGGACCACGAATTTCAAAATGGGAAGGAGGTGGCTCAGAGGACCATATAGAGGGTAACATTTACCACCATATATAATAATAATAATAATAGAGAGTATTTATATAGCGCTCATCCCCGTACAGTACAGGCTCTAAGCGCTTTACAATCTATTATTACCCCGACAGACCCAAAGAAGACACTCATAAACATTCTCAGCTTCCTGGGAAGCATACAAGGCGGCTGCCTGTTAGGCGCTCAAATCCTTATCAGTCTAACAATATCGTTCACTGTCTATAATCGGGTACCCATTCAAACCTGGGTGGAGTCAGGAAATCTATCCAACAATAAAAATAACAGCAATAACACAAACTTGTTGTTCCTGATCATCCAGGGCAAGTTGCATGATTAAAACTCGAGTTGTCTCAAATAGAAAGCGGTCATAAGATGTTTGTCTGGAGCAAACCTAAATGAAAAACACCATAAAAATCAAACCTATATAATATAATAGATCTAGCAAATCTACAAATATTAGTCTTTCAATCTCCACGATGATCTAACGTTTCACAGCTGGTAGAAGTCTTGAAAATCGTTCATAGAAGACCAATTCTCCACTGGAATTGAAGGATTGATGATATTGATGATGAGGATAAGTTTATTTGTTGTTCTTTCAGCCCCCAAAAATAAATACAATTAATAATCGTTGCAAAACTACTTAATTTATGGACATTATTTATGATAATAATCCGCTTTTAAATATCGGTGTGCAATCAATTTACCACTACTACCATGACCCATTTCGTCTTTGAGGACAATATTGAAGCCGACTGCATTCTGCATCGGTGTCTTGGTGATAGTGCTAAATTGAGTGTCCTGTTGTCCTGCTTCTGCAGAGTCTTTGGCAATTATAATTGGACGAGGCTCTTGTTATCAGGTGATCAAATGGTCTATTGCTACTAGGTGTCTTAATATTGTAACTAAATGTTCCAGGATTCTTAGATAAATCCTAAATCTCACCTTAACTATTACCCTAACCCTACATCTAACCTGCCATAATCTTTCCAAAGCCAGCTGGTCTAGTGTGGAAGTTATCCAGATTCAAAAGCTACAACATCTAATCCAATGTCCCGAATCAAACCAAAATCAAAAGATGCAATTTGATTGGTCGAAACGAAGACCTGGTCACAATAGACCAATGAGTCTATTTTGACCACCTGGTCGCTGTGGGGAGTGCTATTAAAATTACCGACTTTTGATGAGCATAGTCTATTGTCGTGACAATCTCCACCAGGAGATTGAAAGACGTATATAGAACGTAACGTATCTGCAGTAGTGAAGGACACTGCAAACTGTGATAATCTGATCTCTCTCATTTTGTTTTCTGCGTTGTTTTCTTTGCTCATTTGTTACGCTCGGCTCTTCCCGAAACTGGACAGATCAGTGGAGACAGAGATGTACCAGGCAGATCTACCTTGAGCTTTTTGTTTCCCATGTTTAAGGCTTGATTTTGAATGATTTTACAGAATGTCATGCAATCCCACGCTTTTTACAGAGAGCAGAAAAAATGACTAATCCTGATCTGGCGAGGGCGTGCACTCGTTGGAATGGTCACTAATCCCGCCCCTCGTGGCTGAAATGTCACAAGGATGAGTAATTCATAACCCTGGCTCTGTTCGCTTCTCCCACCGGGTATATGGGCCTGTCATACTGGCATTTGTGAATGCCAAATATAAAACAGCGGAACAAGAAATCTATACTATATATACTGATGGATTTGTAGTCTCATATTCTATTACTGCGGAATGCCAGCAGAAACTTTCACTTGCAGTTGAAATAAGGAACTTTCTAAAAGAGCCCAAAGAAATAAATATGTTTCCCTAGCTCAAGACCAAATAAATGTTAGTCTCTCGTGATGGCATTTATCAAACAATGTGGTGGGCAAAACATCAAACATTGAAACGGAGAGCCTATTCTAATCGTAAGCTTTACTATATGCCGATAGGGGGTTTCGATTGATTCTGTATTCTAAGAATTTATTAACGATAGCTGCTTGGGAATAATATATTCTCTACATGTACCACCAATCTAATGATATAGGAGAAAAAATATTGCACAGAAAGAGAATGTCCATTTTGGTAAGTGAGAGAATTTGATATAGAGAGACAAAAGGGATGATAATATTGGCCGCTTAACCTAGCGTTCTAAGAGAACTGCTACAGACCAAAAAAAAAAAAAAACCTTGACTTAGCTATGTAGCAAAAATCTCTTTGCTGTAGTGAAGAAACTAAATTGAGATGGTAGATCATATGGCTCGATAGTCAGGTCTTCTAAAAACCATCTTACAAGGCACAGCCACAGGCAGTCGCATATTAGCAAAACAAAGGAAGAGATGGGAAAATAATATCCGAGAATGGACAGGAATGAGCTTTGCTGATCCTCAACAACAACAACAACAACAACAAAAATTAGTGGCCTCATCTCCAAAAGCATCCCTGAGACATCGACAGAGGTCCAGGGATAGCTAAATTGAGGAGGATGACGAGGGAAATGATAATAAGTGCAGAGGAGACCAAGTACGGTAAGAAGAACGACATTTACAATGACTGCGGGAACAAAATTAGTTGTAACAACGTTGGTTTTTAATACCAATGGCATCAATAGCATTAACCCTAAAATCCTCAGAAGAAACCACTCGAATGGCACTGTTTCCACAATGAGATTGATTTACGTTCAAGAAATGACCGTTTGGACACAACTGGCAAGACGCCTAGGAAACGAATATATTGTTGTTTTGCAGCTGTCTAAATAGTAATTTATACCAAAGGATAATGAGTACAGTAAGGCTTTGACAGATAGGCCCTTTGACACTTCTAGGGATAAAAATATCATGGTCATAAGTTTATGACAAAGATGAACAAAACAATGGGTTTTATTTGACTGAGTATCACAGACCCTAGCAACAGGCCTAGAAAGATAGACACAGAGAGAAAATGTTTCAGAAAACTCCTCAGCATCATCAACAGAGACCCTATGTCCAATGAGAAAGTGCGAAACAGAATATGACAAACCATCCAATCCTGCGGAGACCTATTAATTGACCACAGTCGAAAGACGCGTTCTGAAATGGTAAAATATGAGAAAAGCTCATCAGGGCTCTATGGGACAGTCCTGCAGGGAATAATACAAGTAAGTAGGAAGAGAGGCAGACATACAAAGATATGGGAAAACAACATCCCAGAATGGACAGTCATAAAGCTGGATGCAATATAAAGATAGCGGAGAGGCGAAAGAAATGGAGGGAGGTGTGGTGTCCCAATGCTTCACCAGACTGGGAGACCGGTGAAGGTGACCATTATCACAAATCAGAACTTGAAATAATATAGCGATAAAGCTGATAGTAAGGTAGACAGCAACTAGCAAGGGGTCGTAATATCAGCATAAAATCGTAGAAAATTACCCCACGCAGAGTTGTTGGGCAATTCAATCTTCCTTCATCCTCATGACACTATACAGATGAAATCGTTATAAAAACAAAATAAAATAGAAAACACTTACATGTAAGGAGAATTTGCTGACAATACAAATATCAATGGTTGGCATGCAAAGGTAGAAATCTAACAACCAAACTTTAATGTTTTCCCCAAGACAAGAGAGAGAAAGAGAAAAAAAAGCAACACAACAACAACAACAACAAAATCCAGGGGGAGGAGGAAGAGGGGTGAAGGACTAAAGAAAGCAGATAAAAAGTCAGAACTACCAAGCCAAAAACGAACAGATAAAAATTGAAACAACTCAAATGCATAAATAAAACATAAAGAACAGGGGCAAATCGCAGAGAGGAAGGTCAATAACTCAATAGTTAGCTCAATAACACAGACTGCAACTCAAAATGTGGGCTGATTTCCTTACACAACAAGGATAAAAGCAATTAAACAAATATCGACTAGCATCGCTACTAAATGGATCGACAGGTTATAGGAATATCTATGGTTTGCTCAGTACTGTTATCATACACCGACACTAGTTGTAGGGATATTTCATCTTTTGATATCTTATCTTTATACAGGGAATCGCAGGGGTTGGCGTCCGCTGCTCGGCGAAAAAATTACGTCGTGGCTTCATAACTTAGAGATAACCTCAGGAGGTTGAAAGACGTATATAGAACGTAACGGCTTCATAATTCGAATTGTAACGGGGATTGGGCAAGACTTGAATCTGCATTTTTCTGTGACTCAACGGCCCTCTGGCTTCTTGGATAGGTAAGCCCAGCGTTTAGTCTTTTTAAATAAGGACGAATATATTTCGAAAGGCCACAATCTTTGTCCTCTCTTCCACCGAAAAATGTTCGCAATGGTCCCTCTTGATATCAGATAAAAGTTACCGACTTGCTCTGCAACTCATCTGAAAAAGAAAAAGAATTAATAATTTTTCTAGAAAATATGAGTCTTTATTTTTGTTCGTCTTTTTGTGCATCACCATGTATTATCAACCCCGTAGCAACTTGAACATCTTTATTGTTGAGAATCACACAGGCTTCTACGCAACAAGATCCTGTTCGATAACGGTTCAGCCAGTTGGAAAGGCTAACATATCGATAATCTTCCAGCTACTTCGATCTCTGACAAATATTTGCAAACTTGTCCAGTCTCGAGTGTAATAACTTCCGAAATGACTACAGACACTAACCTGGGAGATATCTAATATCTGTGAATCGATAAATATTGAGGATGAAGGTGATGTTATGACATTGCCTATTGTTCCCCATGCCTAATTTTCATCCGTGCCACTACTGTAGCCGTTTTCAGAGCCCTCACTAACCAGGTTCAATATAAAGTCTAAATTCGGGGCAATGCTTAAAGTGATGGTTTCTTAGATTATACGACTGACACAAAAACGATAACATCAACAACAGAAAAATCAGTTGTCAATAATATAGTATTAGCAGCATCAGAAATCTTTAGCATTCTTATTATTACTGTTACAGTTAACACTTCTGCTAGCTTTATAATTATTAATACTACTTCCCCGCCTCTTCTCCTACTACTCGCTTTTCTACCATTCTACAACTGCTACTATTGCTGTTGCAGCTGCTACTACTTCCTCAACTTCCTTTACAACTATTATTATTTTTATTTGGCTACTAATGTTTCAACAACAAGTGCTATTGAAGTGCAAATTTCAAAAACGTTAAATGCCTATTTAACATAATATTTCATATTACATTATATTCTTTTCAGTCCCCCCCCCCCACCCCACCTCTTTGCCCATCGTTATCTGTGCTAGATCGTTATCTAAAAATCGTTCTCTCCAACGAGAGAGCATAGCGTACCGTCCTTTGATCTAATCCTTCCTATTGAAATATTTAGCAAAGAGGGAACTACGGTGACGGAAAACAACATTGGATTGCCACGAATAAGGAAATCAGATCATGGGACTCGTTTGAAGCCTCCTCGTGTTAAGAGGCTTGATCAGGTGCCAGCTGAAATATTGTGGAAAGCATGACTTGTCTTTTCAATGGAGATGTATCGAAAATTAATCACTATATACCAGTGAACATTGATGTAATTGTCATAAGTTGCATAAAAAGCACTTATGTTGAAAGAATGGGAGATCACTGTGCCCAGCCCTATTACTTCCCTTTGCCAGATAAAAAAGGTGTTGAGCAAGCAGTGTAAAGAAAAACAAAACAACAACAAAAAAAAACAACAACAAACCATTCTGTTTATAACATCAGAAAAAAAATTCACATGATGTATTTTTCAAGTAAAGGTCGCAAAAGTGTTTTTTGTCCTCTTTACACTGCTTGTTCAATACCTCTTCTATCTGGCAAAGGGAAGTGATAGGGCTGGACACAACGATCTCCTATTGTTCGCAACATAATGTGTTCCATAATGTGAGCAGAGGAACAGGGTGTCTCTATCAGGTGACAATTCATAATGTCAAATGAAGAGAGCGTTGATCATTACCACCTGATAACAAGGGGATCCTGCCAGAGTACACTGCGTGGCGGAGAGAAGCCTAATGGGAAATACGGTGTCAATGTACCAGGGTGACATATTCCCAGCCAAAAAATAATAATAATAATAATAATAATAAGTCGTGACCTGACCAGTTTACTGCAATCCATAAAATAAATCATTCGGTAATCCCTCAAATGATTAACGGCAGGTGAAAAAGGAAGGAAACTTAATTGAGATATGTAAAACCGCCATTTAGAGGACAAGAGCAGGGATTTAGGATGAATTTAACGCATGGCTGAGGACAGACGGTGTGATTCAGATGCTGATATCGGGGAAAGTGTAAGAAACTTCGATACCGAAAGCCGTATTGTATGGCATCATTATGTCAGATATTTCTCCCTCCTTCTTTTCCTTCTTTCATCCCCCCTCTTTCCTTCCGTTTCCCTCCCTCTTTTTCTTTTCCACCCATCCCCAGAGAACTCCCTCTCTTCTCCCCCTCCCCCTCTCTCTATCCCCTCTTTCCTTTTCTTCTTCCCTGCTTGACAATCTCTCCCTCCCCTCTCGCCATCTTTTCTTTTCTACAAAACGTTGTCTCCCCCCCCCCCTCCCTTCCTCTCCTCACTCACTAATGACTCCATCTGTGAAATTTTCACCCACACTCTTCTCCACTCTCTGTCATTTCCTTCCTCTATCCAGCCCTGCTTTCCCTCATAAATTTCTAAACTACTGCTATATATTTCCTTCCTCTGACTTTTAGTGCGATACTAGTTGCACCAACGACTTCAGTAGTGAAAACATGAAAGACACCATCCTATTTCAACCGCACATAGTATTAT
The DNA here is from genome assembly GCA_039654565.1 of Peronia peronii. Classification (NCBI taxonomy): domain Eukaryota; kingdom Metazoa; phylum Mollusca; class Gastropoda; order Systellommatophora; family Onchidiidae; genus Peronia; species Peronia peronii. Next base: position 11,119 of record JBCEWB010082706.1, read on the forward strand.
ATAAATTCAAAAGGTACCAGATTACTACTTTAAATAATTTATACACACCGAACGGATGTACGGCAACCACCCTGTTTTTTGCCTCCGTATTAAGAGACAGACCTTCATTAATAATGCAATCTTCCAACATTAAAATACGATCTAATTATAACTTTTATTTGAGGGATTTGAAAAAAAAAAAAAAAAAAAACGAGGATCCCCCCCCCCCTTTTCTCCAAGATTTATTTTCATAATATTTTGTGAACTAGTCTGCCGTGAGAGAATTTCCTCCCTTGCTCTCCTTTTTTCCGGCGTAGTAAATCAATACCGTTTTCTGAATTGACTATGGGACAGGCGACAGTGCTTAGCGCTCCTGCTGGGAATACGCAAGGCATTCCATTCACTGGTCCTAAAAAAAAAAGAAAGAAGAGATTTGTTGGCATAAACCACTGAGGTTCAGAATGAGATCAAATTTTGTTTACTTATTTTTTTCTTTTGACATTGGCAGCACTGATGACTTTCATTTTAATCTTAGAAATATCAACAAGTCGATATTTTCAAAAATTCACTTGTTGTGCTCTGTATTTCTGAAATTTAATAATACATTTTGAGGGAATTTATCTAGGAAAAAAAAAAGGAGAAATTTCTGAGTTCACACGCTATTCTAGAACTCTAGTTTTGAATTTTATGATGACTGAATGCTTCATCCAAAATTCAAAAGGTACCAAATTACTACTTTAAATAATTAAAGACACGGGTCGGTGCACCAATACCAAATTTAATACAAAATTGTGGACTGTTAATGTCTTACTAAATTTTTCCCAATATTTTTTCCCATTTGAGCTTCCTCAACTTGGACTAAAATATGAAAAATGTGACAAAAGTACTTTTCATTCTAGAAATATGAGAAAGCTTCATGGTGCTCCTTTTAAACTGCCTTTAGGCGCAATAAATCATTTTTGGAAAATGAATAAACATCTTAGACTCCTGGGGCACTCCAGCAATGTTTACTGACACATTAAAACAAAATATGTATATAGCCTTTCAGTTATAAAAAAAAGTAGGATTATCTCGGCTTTAAGTGAATGTACGTAATAGTCAAAAGGGTCTCCGAAATATATATCAGTCCTTATACGAGAAGGCTAGATGAGTCACTGGAAAAAGAAAGCAGGTTCTTATCTTCTAATTCTTTCCAACCCCCAGTAGTATTCAAAATTCGAACTCGCAACGCAAATTTTTCGCCGAAGAGCAAACGCCTACCTAGTGCTGTCAGCTAAGATTATCATCTTATTATATATTATGGAATCTTGACTCTAAAAAGAGGAGCTCATCAAAGGAGGTAAGGACAAATCGGCAAAAGAACAAATATACACAAATATATATTGAAACAACAACAACAATAACAAGATCATCATCAACAACAACAACAACAAGACAGATGTAACAGATAAAAAAATATGTAGACAAATAAGCAGGCAGATAGACAGATAAACAATACAGATGGATTGGCAGACAGATAAATGACTGGCAAACAGGTAAATAGACAGACACAAAATAGACAAACAGCTGAGTGCATGGACAGATAGATAGATAGATAGACATATAAATAGATAGATAGATAGACAGACAGATAGATAGATAGATAGATAGATAGATAGATAGATAGATAGATAGATAGA
>JBCEWB010082717.1:0-12776 GCA_039654565.1 Peronia peronii
CTCTGTGTCCATCAAAGCTGCCTCTTCTTTCGCCAGGCCTCTGTGTACAGCAGCTGTTAAAATTGTCTTGTCAGTCCTAAAAGATATCTGTTATGTCAGTCTTTATGCCTCCTTTGTGTGTTTTGATTTACTATAGAGTAGACAGGACTACCATATTCTTATTCCCTGTGCTATTCCTCCAACTTGTACTATTATTATAATTTTCCCTATTTGTCCACCCTGTACTATTATTCCGCCCTGTACTATTATTAGGGTGTTTATAGTACTTCTCGTGTCTACAAGAGACTAAGAGTAGATCTACATCTAGAGTCTAGATCTTGTGAAATATAATCTACATTTGGCCAGTTATCATTGTAATGTTACCCACACTGTCACTGACTGGTCCACAGTCATGTAGACATAATAGTAGCAGTAACGAAACGAGATCTAGACCTAGATCTGGACATTTACAACAGTGTTAGGACTGGGAGAAGGCTCTGACCCCTCTGTAAAAATGTGTCTAGAATCTCCTAAATATATGGATCTAGATCTAGTATAGACAGATAGTGACAAGGACTGATGAAGAGGCTACAGGATTGTTTTGTAGCAATCGCCAAGTTGATCAAGACCAAGATCTTGAAAATGTAAATATAATTATAACAGGGAATGCAAGCATGGCATTCTTCTATGTGTGCACTGCATCCGTGTGGTCGTTAGACTCTTGTCTATGTCCATTAAAAGGTTAGACTCAACACTAGTTCTAGATCTACTCATCTGTAAAAAGATAACTTGGTGCCCTTTGTGGCTCAGTTGTGGCACTTGTGAACACAACAAGCATGAACCATGATGAAAATAAAGTCGTCCTTGCACACACAAAAAAACACTTCAGTACCTCATGTACTGACCACCGAACTTCGTAAACAAGCGTGAGGGACAATTTCCGGTAAAATTTTGCCACAAACCCAACTCGTTTTACTGAACGTGCGACTGATCCTCCGCGAGCAGTCTAGCCATGTAAGTCTATGGTCCCAATACGCTGAGAATGTTTACGAGTGTCTTCTTTGGGTCTGTCGGGGTAATAATAGATTGTGAAGCACTTAGAGCTTGTACTTACGGGGATAAGCGCTATGTAAATGCTCTTTATTAATATTATGGGGCAAAAATGCCTGATGAAAGTTGTTGCCAGAGCTGCCTTGAAATGTATGGCCAGTGCACTTTAGCTTCATGTCCCATTCTGTCTCTTTTGACAGGGCCATTAGTCGTATTGGGATATCTGACTACTTTCTGCATTTGACGGATTCTGTCTGTATTTGGTTTTTTTTTTTTATGCTGAGAGTTTGCTCTTATATTTCCACTACTTGTGGTTACTGTGATTGGCTCCTTCAGGTGACAGAACCCCATCCCCGTCCCACTGCTAGTACGCTAGTTCACAGGGAATTTTTCACAACAGGTATTGTTCATGTTACTAATTTGTTGCACTGAATTTCAGCTGTGTAGTCAAGGATATGGAAACGAAACAATTGATCTTTTCCCATACCAGTGTAACTGCCTAGTGGTTGGACCTTTGAATTCGGGATCAGAAGTTTTCAGTCAAATTCCTTCTGAAGCCAACATGCTGCTTTTGGGGAAGACGAATTACACATATTGCTTCATTTGACCTATATTAAAATGGGTACCCCATTACAGTGAACGTTATTGTTAGATTGATGAGGATTTGAGCACCTCACAAGCAGCTGCCTTGCATGCTCCCTGAAAAGCTGAGAATGTCTGTGGTGTCTGCTGAATCTGGTGCGGTAATAATAGATTGCAAAGTGCTTGGAACTTGTACTGTGTGGGAATAAGGGCTATATAAATGTCTTCTATTATAATAATAATAATAGACAGCACTTATACAGTGCTTGTCCCTGTACAGTACAAGCCCTAAACACTTCACAATCTATTATTATCCCAACAGACCCAAAGAAGACACTCATAAACGTTCTCAGCTTCCTGGGACTCAAACAAGGCGGCTGCCTGTTAGGTGCTCAAATCCTTATCAGTCCTACAACATCAATCACTGTCTGCAGTCGGGTACTGCATTTAAACCTGGGTTGAGCCAGGAAATGTGTGTAAATTGTCTTTGACAGAGACAAAATGTGTGGGGACCAGTCAGAATTTGAACCTGGAACTTTAGATCCTGAGTCCCACAACCCAATCGCTGGGTCACCGTTATCACAGCTGAGTCCATTTTTTTACCTTTGCCTCCAATATGGGTTCAGCTTTGTATGTGTTGTCCTCATCCTCGGAGTCTGAGTCGATGACCGCAGTGTCCAGTCTCTCAAAGGCATGGTCAATCACATCAATGCCCAGCTTGAGGGCAGAGGTCACTCGAGGAATAAGCTCTGCCTCTCTCTGTTCTCTCGTCTTCTCCTGCTCAATTCAAATCAGTCTTGCGGTGACATATGTAAATACTATGTTTTCAATAACTAATCTGATAAATTTTATTTTTCAAAGATACTCTTGCGAAATGTGATAAAACAAAAATAACATTTCTAAGCTAAATAGGATTAAGACATGTTGATCAATGTTCACTAAAATGAAACAACAGAAAAAAAACCTGGATAGTTTATTCAGTTTAAATCTGACACACAAGCAGGCTAATTTTCATTTAATAAATGTAATGAACATGCACAGTTATATTTAATTATTAGTGAAAGACAAATAATATGTGATAATCTTTGAGCCTTAATCAATACCAGCTCTGCACACGTAATACACAGTCAGCATTCTGTATACACTATGATTTTGTACATTCAATGTTGTTACTGACATGCTACTGACAAATTATCAAAATATCTATACATAAAGCCATCCAAGACCAGAGAGTAAAACGACGCATCACTTCCTCTTGCCACACCTGACCAGAGCAGAGGCATTTCAGTGAAGTTTTAAAGTCACATAATACTGAGAGGTGTGAAACAGAGAAACACTTGCTGAGATTTTGACCAACCTGTTCTTCTGGCTTCTTCTCCTCCTCTTTTGTTGCTTCTTGGCTGACATCTTCATCATAGACTCGCTACAGAAGGAAATTACACACAAAGTATCTTCAACGACACATACGCATTTTATGAAAGAATGAGTGAGTGATAGGGTGTGTGAATCACGTGAGTGACTGAGTGTGTGAGTGAGTAAGGTGAGTGAGTGGGTGAGTGAATGAGTGATGATGAGTTTGTAAATGAATGAGTGAGTGAATGAGTGAGAGTGGATGGGTCAGTGAGTGAGTGAGCAACTGCCACAACCAACTCTGGATTGGTAAACAAAATATTTCAAAGTTTAAATGATGAAATCTGCCATTCGCTGACAGGGAAGTAAATCATACTCAAATCATTTCTTTTGGGGGGGGGAGGGGGAGGGAGGAGAGGAGGAGGGAGTCTGTCACAGAATTAGCACATGGACACTTCTCAACCATACCACTTTAACTAATTCAAAGCCTTCTAGGCACTACCGTCTGACTGCGGTCCCTCGGTGACCTGGCAAATATTGATTACTGTAAAATGAACTAGTGCCTATATCGATACTGCACTTATTCGCTCGGTGGTATGCACAGCCGAGGATCCCAGCAGGTTAGGGCCAGGGGTTGGTCTAGTTCATTTTATAGTAATCGGTATGTGCCGGGTCACCTTGGGGACCGCAGTCAGATTGTAGTGCGGCCTTCTATCCTATCACCACATGCACACTACTGCACAACATCGACAGGCACAATACTTTCCAACAGCTCCCCCTCCCCCCCAACCTTCTTCTACTATCCGTCCGATACTCACATTTTCCACAAACTGTGTGTTTGCCAACATGATAAAGTCATTGATGATGTTGTTCACACGTACATCTGTCAGCTGGGAAAACCATACAGACAAAAAAATAAGCCATGCAATGCTGATTATCACTGCAATACTATCATAATCAATTTGAACTGATGACAGCCAACATAAAAATGCTGACAATATTACTCTATCATATCACTACTGATAATGCCAGTGGAAAAAGAAAGTTACAGGCAAACTCCATATGTAACCGCTTGCTCACAAAAAAGTACCTGAAGGTTTTTTCTCAAAACAAAAAAAAAAGTATTATTATTTACCTGAAATATATAATTTTCAACAGAAATCAATATTGTTTTTTTGAAAGGCATAACAAGCCATTAACAGGCCATTTTCTATAAAAATGGTTGTAGAGAACCGTGATAGGTCAAGTCACTCGTGAGATGATATCATTTTTCAATAAAGACTTTGCTGATAGATAAATTCAAGCTGTCAAATTCTTTTTGGGAAAGTCAATGGCAGTTTATTGTACTGCATTAGTGTTTGAATGATTTAACATGTTAATATGAACCTGTTTGATATATGACTGTTGGCAACTGATTTCTCTTGCAAGACAGTGACAACCTGTTTATCCACACATGCTGCAGTATTGAAAAAATAATGACAAACAGAACTTTTCCTCATATTTCACTTATTAATATAGGCAAATGTGCAGATTTTTTTCCCAGATATGTTCTTGCAATCCACTTGATCATTCTGATTCTTTAAGGCATAGACAAAAAAGATCAAAGTAACAGACCACTGAAGTTTTTGTGCTCACCATGACAAATTGGTAAACTTTGAATGAAAAGCAATGAGGACATTATTTTCTTCACTTGGAATATTTTATGTTGGTCTGTTCATAAAACAGTGTAAAACATTACCTTAGCTTCATGAACCAAGCCATCAACTTCTTTACCAATTTCATGAGTCCGAGAAATCATTCGTTGGGAAAATTCTTGTAGATGTTGTAGAAGCTGTGACAGAACAAAAAAATGGAGATTAGTATTCTAATTGAGAAGAGCATCTCTCTCCTTTATGAAACAAAAAGTTTGAGACAATTTTGTTTTTAAAACAAAAGAAAATCAGTACTGTGCTGAAAAAAACATTTTTTTTTCCTGTTTCTCTTCACAGGCAGAAGGGGACAGAGTTGTATTTTTAAATACAGCCTGCATCAAATAAAAAGTGCTGAATGGAAAGGGCTTTATGTTGGTATTGCATGATATGGAAATAACTTATCTTGTCTCATATTCTCCAGTTTGTTCAGACCAAACTCTAGCAATTTAAACAGAACTATATGTGTCACATGAAGTTACATTAAGATGTGACATTTATTTGAGTTTGTAACCAGTTTCCAGAGACAATAATTAGTAAGGCAGGTAGTGGCACTGGACTCAGCAGACAGACAGTTACCTTAGCTAGTCTTCTTCTCTCTTTCACATTAACAAACTCTCATGTAAATCTCTTGGATGAAAAAAAAAATGACAACTAGACAATCAATTAATTTGTGATTTTTTTTATTTTCGATTGTCAAAGACAGATTAAGCAATAATAAACCATTTACCCCAGCATCTCCTGCGAGGGACCAGTTCCCTGCTTCAGTTCGCATTTCCTGTACAGACCAGGCTCTCTCCCATGATCTCGGACCATTCTGCGTGGTTTCCCCTGACGGTGCCTGTCAAAAGTTCATGTTTGAGAACAAGATGCATTTCTGGTGTATTGAGCGCATAAATTTAATATATATATTACAATAGAAGCTAAAAACTGAGGGTGATATATCTCTGACCTGTTAAATGGTGGAAGAATCCTTTGAGGATTTTGGCAAATATACATATCAGATGGGAAAAAAAATCACTACCAAGAATCATGGAATGACTAGATCTAGTGCTGATATATAAGATTTCATGTCCAGAATGATGTAAGATCCTCTCTCATTTATCAAAGAGCTATTAATGTAAGGATTAATATATCACAACTGCTTCAATTTCAACCATGTCATATTTCATGGCAGTTATCTTTGGATAGTACAAAACAGAACGTAAAGACTACTAAAATACTGAGTTTGAAGATCAGGTATGTTAAAATTTAATGAGGACTAAAAGGCTGATAGAAAGAAAAGACAAGAGTGCTACAATGTGATTCCCTGATACAAGGAACCAAACATTAAACATAGGGACATATGTTAAAAGTAGTAAGAAGAAAAAAAACATCGCAACCTTATAGATAAAACATAATAAATTAACATTCACAAGATTAAGCTAGCCTGTTTTCCATTTAAGCTCTAATAAAAAGAAGATATTTTCCTGCCACAATAAACAAAAAGCAAATGACCCTGCTGCAAAAACAAACCAAAATGTATGTTGTGGAGTCTATTATGTATGTCTCAGAACTTAAATTTTAATATGCATCAGATTATAAATGATCATCATTGGCGAAGAATCCCATTGTCCTTAAAAATACCGAAGTTTCAGGAAACTTGAAAAGAAAGTAAGCAAAGTATTATGGAATTACATGATAATATACCATGATATTCATGCATACTTCCAAGTGTACTTTGGGAAAACTACTACTGGTCCTTACATTTTTTCATCAATCACAATGTTTCATCCCTGGCCTGGACTTCTGGATGGAATTATCTAGACTTTTTGGTAGTTTGCCCTTGTTTAAGAGAATTTTTTTTCCCATTTACATGAGAGAATTTAAACTGGACATATTGGCAGACAGTATACCGTCATATTTCAAAATCACAGAAATTATTCAGACGTTTAGTGATTTAAGTCAAAATTCAAGTGAAAATGAAACTAGATGACTTGATAAACCCAGATTAGATCGTTTATGTGCAAGGATGAGATGCTAACTGCCACCCCTTGCACTATAATCTCAATAAGCAATAACACTTACAGCAAACACAAAGACACTATTACATGTTATTCATTGTCTAAATTCGAGCAATACAGTAAAGGAGAATACTTACTGCAGGCGTTGAAACATTTTCTTCACTGGTAGGACCAGTGGGTGGTGCGGGCGCCGCCATCTTTATTATGATGCCTAGTCATGTGATCAAAACAACTCACTTCCTCAAAAGCGTGAAAAAAAAAAATGTTTTTCTAGATCAGTGTCACATCATTTTGACAAAGCGCCCAAGAATCTTGCGTCTCTTAGCTTTGGCCTAGTGTGCTGTTTTAATAATGTCTCTTGTACATCCCACAATAACCAGCTCCTTGTTCTAGATGGGATCAGTTACTTATGTTCAATAATGGGCTCAAAATATTCAGCTAAAGAGGAGACAAAAATGTGTAAATGAAAGAGAGGAGCCGAAAGGTAGATGTATGATACAACAGCAAAAAAAAAAGGATTAAAAACTGACGAGATAAAAATCACTACATGATGTCGTATTATGCAGCACAACTGTATTTTATAAAAATGATATTTGTCACAAATTTGTCATTTTGCTACCTCTGTCTGAAATGTTATCATCATTGTCAGTATAAATGCATTTTAGTTCTGAACAACTTTTGTTGCTTTCATAGTGATTCTTTCTCTTTATTTTCCACTTTCTTACATGATTTGAGTAACTGATTAGAACTTTCGATACCAACCTTCTGACCCTGAAGCGTATAAATAGACAGATAGACCAAGGGAGATAATTCAAGGGAAACTACTATGGAAAATCCAATATGGCGCACACTGTACGGAAATGAACTATTATGTATTTCATCATAAGTTTGAATTTCGCTAATTTTATATGAATTTGATCGCTTTGTTTATTCTTTCTTCTTGAGAGGTCTCTAACTGAAGTTTTTGCTTATTGATGCGTGTATTGCATCAGGCATATATTGTACCATTATTTCATGTTACTGAAGCCATGCAAAGCACCTATTTTCGATATGTAAACTAAGTGATCCCATTATCTTTTGCCCTTCATTCATGCTTTTTTTTGTTTGTTTTTTTGTGTTTTATTCAGTCTTTCAGGCTTTCTCACACTTCAGAAAATCCACATAATTCATTGTGATCAGTTTGTTACATTAAAGAGGAATGCAATTATTGAAAGTGATTTTTTTTTTTTTAAATTTATTGACAAATTGTGTTTTAAATTCAATGTTGAACGATGGAACCTATTTAATGATTGTCTTTCATAGAATTAAAAAAAACAAAAAAACTGTTAGTATTTCTCATCACTTGGCTAGATCTACTTGTTTGCTTTCTCAACATCTAAAATCTAAATTTTTTACCTGGCTGTTAAGATTAGAGAATCTAAATTACTTCTGCAGATGTAGATCTAAATCTTGATATTAGTAGATCTAGGTCTATACGGTGATAATTTATACTGAGGGACCAACCTTCATCCCATTATTGCCACTGCTGTTTACTTCAAACTAAACAAAGCTTTGCTATGATTAAATTTCATGTTCTCAATTATCTCATTGTATAGAAATAAACTTCAAATATGCTTTCTTACAGTTCAAACAGGAGAGTACAAATTGGTCTGGGGAAAAAGATGCAATCAGAAGGAGCTCTGGCAGATTATTTCGGAAGTTAATATGCGCCTCGGTGTACATTTGCTATCGCTTGGTGATTCAAATATTTTGTTGATAGGGAAATGAATAGTAGGAAATAATGTTTGATCAGTGATAATTGATTGAATGTGATTAAGATTATTTGTGTTACATCTAAGTGTAATTGACTTGTTAAATAATAAAACATTTTCATGTTTTTATTTCAGTGATACATGGAATTGCATTTTTCCTTTTAACGGCAGGATCAGTCTGACCCAGTCCAGTGCCAAGAATTAAGTTTATCATCACTTGAGGATCCAGACAGGACGTCTGGATCCGCAAAGGAGCCATATATTGCACAACGCACTCTTGATAAAGTATTCCAGGACACATCAGGTTAACATTTGGACTCTTTTTTCTTTATTTCCCTGGTCCAGGTAATTGTACCCATGTGGCTGAATGACAAACAATGAATGTATCACTTAATAGCGAGATGATATTATTAAGAAAATGGAAATAATTCAGTTCTGCTGTGTAATTTTCATTGGAACTGCCTCATGTTATGGAATCCCTGTGTGGTCAAACCTGTACTTGATTGGGGTTTCAAGTCATCTTTCTGGAATTGGAATGAGAGTTCATGAGGTCCCATAGTTCGCTCAGTTCATTGTCTTGTGTCACCTTCTGTTAATTTTTTGTTGTTGTTGTTGTTGTTGTTGTTGTTGTTGTTGTTTTTTGTTGTTGTTATTGTTCTCCTTTTTTTTTTTTGAAAGAGTGAGTTCATCCAAGGATAGCATATCATAAAAATAAATTTTTCACTTGTCAGTTATTCTGTTGTACATTGATTTTGATAGAACTTTTTCATCACAGATTAGTCATTTCACCTCACCCATTGCTCAGGTCTAACTTGCTACAGTATTAAAACATAATCTACTGCATCTCTTCATTTTGTAAAAAAAAAAAATTTAAAAAAATTGCATTTTGTTCACTAGCTGTTAATAGGGAGCCAACTGTTTTTCAAATGTCGTTATGTCAAAGAATATTATATTGTACCGATGCTTGTGAATATGAAGATAATCCTACAATTTGTTCATCTCCACAGCACAGTACCCAGTAATGTCTTCTGCATCAAACACAAGCGCAGAATCCCCAGTGGCAACTACAGTCCACACAGCTACACCCACAAGCAGTTCATCCGTCACAACTTCAGCGTCTGTTCAGCCACGCCCAAGCACACCCAGATTTCCTGTTCGTATTGGCATCACATGGAAGAAAGGAGAGAAGTTGGAAGCCATGGATTTTTCCAGAACCTGGTAGCGTACTCGATCTATCTTTGCTGTGGAAGACTGAGAGATGAAATTACCTCAGCTGTTTTCTGTGTACAAATCTGCCTCATAGTCTTTAGACGTCATAATGAATGTGAAAAAGCTAACATAAGTATCATATGAATTTTTCTTTGTGATTTGAATGTTGATAGAGCACTAGTTTATTTTTAATTACTTATATATTGTTATAATATTGTTTGTCATTGATGTCCCAAGGAAAGAAATATTACTTTCATATTGACATTTTGCATGGTATTGGATCTAGCAATCTATTTGATAAAATCAGCTTTGAAATAATTTTACTAGCCTTTAATTTAATTGAAAAAAAATTAATAAAACAAAAAGGAAAAAAAAAAAGATTGCTGGGGGAGAAAAAGCTCTTAGCCATATGTATCTGTACTTGAGTAGTCCTTGTTTATGTAGGTATTGAGTTGGCGGATATTTGTGAGTAATTCCCTGCACCTGGCCATCCTCAGCCAGCCCCTGTCTCTTTGTACCAACCTCATTAGTCTTTGTCATGTTGTGGTTATGCTGTTACTGTGCAGGTACCCCTCCAAGATTGTGGAAATCGATGAAACAGCCAAGCACGTTCTGATCCACTTTGAGGGCTGGAACCAGCGTTATGACGAATGGGTAGCCATGGATAGTGACAAACTGAGACCTGTGACTCGACACTCGGAACGGAAGGACAAGAGCAGCCGCAAGCGCCGCATCCACCCTCATCCTGTGAGTGCTTCTGCTTCTGTGAGTCACATTTATTCTATCGTTGGCAGTTGATCCTAGCGTGTGGCCGCATGGTTGTCAGAGATCCCTGCGCTCGTGCTCGTTCCATCCTCTGCTTTCGCTGTGCTCTCACTTTGGTTTGTATGGTACCTGGTTTGTATATCGTGAACTTCTATAACCTACACCTGTATCACCTCAAAATACAATTGAACTTCTCGTTTTTTCCATTCTTTTATTATGGACACTGGATAATTAATTGGCAAGGAAAAGACTTCAAATTAGTCTTTTTTTTAGTTTTTTTTTTCTCCTCTGTGGGAGATGGATATATTTTTTTCAGACACTGTATTATCTGATGCTAATGACAAAAAAATGGAAAGATGTTTTCTTTTTTATGTTCCCCATGGACTTATCCATTTTTTTTGTACATTTTAATTTCAAAGAAAAAACCAAAAAGGATTACTGCTAAGCATCGGGCTAAATTGATGGTTGATGCATTGCTAACATTTGCATCATTACGAGAAAGTTTTCAGATTTTGATAAGAAACATAGGTACAGAACATATGTTTTTAGTAATTCCTTCTTTGCCTGTTATATTAATATGATTCATTTTTGCCCATTTTTGATATATTTGAAACTGAAAATAGCTAGGTAGTTTTATTTTTGAGTGGCAATAATCTGTATTATATGGTAGCTAGGTTTACTTACTTGAAATGTAAGAATTTAGGGCAGAGAATGAGGCAAGACAGTATATATGACGCCAGTAATCATTCAACTGAATTTGAAATTTTATTTTCTGGAATTGTGTTCTAACTGCTAGCCATTATTCCCTTTCAGTATGATAAAGCTGCAGCTCTTGGTATTTGAAATAATTTCATAAAGTTACTTAGTATGCACAAAGAGCATTGACTTTTCTCAGCTCCATCATGGCTTTTTCACACACAATACTTGTTCACATTTTAGCTGCTGATTTCGTTTGTTTGTTTGTTTTGTTCAAAACCTTGCTTGTGAAAGATGTTTGGACTGTCTATTCTATAACTTATTCAGGAACTCCAGATCATACTAGATATATTTTAATATCAATATTCCTCCAGAGTTGAGCCATTTTCTAAAAAAAACTTTTTTCTATCCTTTTGTTGTTTTATTTTTATTTCTGCAGCTGTTGTTGAGAGAAATTCTGAACTGTTCATTTCATTTTAAATATATTGGCAAGGATTTATGGGAAAATGCATGCTACTGTACTCATATAACATTTCTGTAGTATGGTATCATGTTTTATATTGTTGCAGATGTTACTATATTTACTTGAATTCTTACTCTCCTAGGGTTATCAGCTTTCCATTCTTCTGAACTGTCACCAGTTTCTTTGTTGGCAGTGGGGAATAGGGGGTAGCTCGTGTAATATTTTGATCTGTGTTAACTTCCAAATCTTACATAGTCAAGGTATGGTGCCTCCCATTTTCAAAACATTTTTAACCCGTACACTGCTCTATTGATATGCAATGTACGTCCGAATATGACTGGAGTCTGATACGCCACTGACATACAGTGTACGTCACGGTAAAACCATGTCTTACAGTGACATATGCTGTACATCAATAGCGCATTGGACCCCAGTCATGTTATGACATACTTTGTACATCAACAGAGCAGTGAAGGGGTTTTTAATTTGACAAAAATGAAATTGTGTTATATAGTTCACTGATGACTGCCCATTTTGTGAAATTCTCTTAGCACTGGTGGAGGAAATAAGCATAGCAGTGAAGGGGTTAAAAGCATTTATGTTGTTAGAACCTGCTAGGGATATCTAGGCAAGACACAGTTACTGACTGGGGGGGGGGAGGGGGGGGGAAGGGGTGGGGTGGGGGATTCCTCCTTTTTTTTCTTAAAAACTAATGGACATCCTGTGGAGATTAGATTTTGTTGTTTGATGTTGAATTTATGCATATATCCTTTACTCAGTGTTTTTATTCATTTTTTTGCATCAGATACATCATGTTTTCAATAACTTCATCATCTGTTGGTTCCAGCACTCTGCCGAAATATTTTTGGATCCATATTATTTTTTGATTTGTCATAAGCAAAATATCAACATAGAATTTTCAGTAATAAGGCAAAGCACCAAAAAAAAAAAATTTTTTTTTTAAATTTAAGAGATAAAAAAATAGAGTATGTAAAATGTAAACAGGATATGATCATTATGATATTACTATTACTATAATATGACTATGACAAACGAATAAAATAGTCTGACAGAATAACAGTCTTACATGTATTCATTTGATTTGACCATTGTAAATCAGGAGTTGTAAAGATCTAATTGCTCTAAAAATGTATTTTTTTTTAATTTCCTTTTTAAACATTTTTGAAAAGCCTCTCCTATGCAATAAACAAATCATTTAATTAACATTTGCTTTCGTGTA
>JBCEWB010082728.1:2446-12776 GCA_039654565.1 Peronia peronii
CAGTGAAATCAATAGGTATTGTTCGACTCGTGCGTAATTCTATTGTGTGACAGTTCTTGTCAGCTTGAGATGGTGCTTGACTGCCAAATGAGGGATGTCAGTGTATGCTCAACTGATTAACTAGAGAAAGCACGAGAATGAGGCGATAATTATTTTGTCATGGCATTTTCCGAGGTTAGGCAGAATGGCGATTGTCTGAAGTAACAGCGTCTCACAATGCCGGAGGAAAGGTAGATGGATGATGGTGTCCATGTATGTCTTTGTTTTGTCTGTCGTTGCCCTGTGTTTATCTTAGTTTTCTTCAGGAATGGTTTGTCACTGGGTTATCAGCGTCTCCAAGAAAACGCCATTTCGCAAGAGGGAAATGTGTTAGTTAGCCAAGTTGTAGATATGTAAAGTAGTAATGGGCAACGCAGACACAACAGTAGCGAAAGTTGTGTACAAGAAACGACAAGTATACATATAAAAGGCACTAAGCATAATGACGATTCAGCTACTGGGCAATAAGTCTATGAATGTTGACTTCCCCTAGCATGCCTGTAGTCTGGGCAAATATCAACCTCAGTTTTAAATCTTGGCGCTTGCCAGTTATATGGAAACGAACGTCGATATTCTAAACAGGGCGTATCAGGTTGTACGAGAGATGACTGTTTACAGCCCGCACTGGAGATGATGGTAGGTATTTTACTGTGGCGCTGAACGGCTTCATCATCCACCGCCGTCCTTTGATTTACTTATAATTCAGTTCACGTCTTGCTAATGAAATGCTTGTCAGTGAGGACTCATGCACTGGGAGACGGCAATCTCTGCAAAATTGCCGCTATCGCTTCTTTGAGATGGGAGAAGGGGAAGATTTATCTCTTTTTTTTTTCTGTTTTTCTTCCTCTCCCGTGACCCCCCCCCCCCCTCCCCCCAGAAGATACAATGACTCTTGTAGCCATCTGCGCGATTCCCGAGATAAAATTGAGAGCGAAAGAACTCCTCCTGGAGGACACGCTATTTGTCCGAAGATGATAAGATGTCTAGTTAGCTGGATAGGTTTTGAAGGAGACATGTCAATGATGTCTTTGTTTCTGTCTGTTTCAGGGAAAAAGAAACCCATCAGATGATCTCAGTTCTCTCTGAAAAGCAATCATGTCTAGGGTTGGATGTCATGTTCAGTCTGTGACTTAGTTGCTGTTGATTTAGATGACTATACACTTTGCTGGTGCTCGCTCTATGATGGTACTGCTCAATGGTTTTGTTGGTTCGCTGTGGTTCAGGAAACCCAAGTACTTAATGTATAGATCTACCTACTGTGCATATTATTATACAAGTAATTAAGCAAGCACAGCAGGAATAAGTTTCTGAGATTCTTTTAGTTTGGCAGACTGTAAAGTCATCAGTCGTTCGTATTGTCTGCACTTTATTCATCATAATTATGCCCTAATGATCCTCAAAACTAACAAAGTTGTCTTAATCCTGGCGGCTGGCTGAAAATTTTCATAAAAGATCAGAAAAAAAAAAAAAAGGAAATCAGAGATTCATAACATCAAGATATAACGTTGTACCAGTGAGTGTGTCACTCAGTCAGTAAAACGGTGCGCAACCGTTACACTAGCCAAGTGATTTATGTCATTGACCTCTTGTACTTGATCTATAAAATTTTGCGACCGCGAATACTGAAGTACTTCTAGTGTTTGCCCAGCATTTCCTCTGAGTCACACAAACTCACCTAGTTGCCTCTTTTTGTCTATCGAGATTTCTCCTTCTCTCTCTCCTCCCCCCCCCCCCCCCCCCCCAAACTCCTCCTCTTCCGAATCTTGAGCGCTAGCTTTTCAATGGATTGGACCTGCCGAGGAGCTGTGTATGGCTACTGGCAAAGGCGTGACAGCCCAGTTCCCTGGCAGGCGTAAATGAAAGACACGATCACTAGAGAAATATAGGCCTAATAATACACATATTCATTCATTCATTCACTTATCTTACGCCTTTCATCGACATAGAGACGGATACCTAGGTCTACCTTCCCGTGAGACAGCTGTCTGCGTGCGGCTGAAAATCCGTAAGATAATGTACACACCCTCGCCAAACCAACGAGTATACATTTATTAAAATTGTTTTTCACCCATTCATTCGCGCCGTGTAGCCGTTATGTACTTGCATTTTACTTCTACTCAGAGGTTGATAGAAATAGAGTGTGTTTTAGAAGACGTACATCGATCTGTTGACTCACAGGGGGTTTGTCTAAGCTAATGCGTTATCAAGGATGACCGTTGGATACTTTATGTACTAATAAGAAGAAAAAAAAATGCTTGTCTCATTTTGAATTATGGAATGTTTATAAATTTCTTAGACCACGTCCTTGATTAATGTTGTTGTTATTGATACCATCGTGTACATCAGTTGTGCAGAAAAAGGTAATTGTTTCTTCGAAATCAGAATCAGACTGTCGTACTGTCTTGTGCTCTGTTAAAACGAATTTGTGCCGGTAACATTACCGCCATCAAGAGGTTGTGAGATTTGGTGAATTCATTGTCTCAAACGGTGGTATAGCAAGTTCTTCTTGATAATGATCTCCGTCAGTGCATGAGAGCCTTCTGACTGTGGTAGTGAATTATCTAAACGCGTTTGTGTGTGTGTGTGTGTGTGTTTTCCTCTTGTTATCAGTTTTGTCAGCAACTTCTCTGCCCAATCAGTGAATCGTCGGCAGAGGAGCTGTTCTGTGGGCTGTTCACTGAGATCTAGCTGCTTTTGATTAATCAATTTCCCAGCCTGCTTGCAAACCACGGCACACACACTTCAGGTACTCACTGCCGGTTTCCTGCACATTGTTTTCATTTTGCACCCCCATCCAGCTGTGTTCGTGGAAGTCTTATTCGTAACATGAATAAAGCCCCAGCAACCGAAAGTTTGCCATATTATTCAAAGCTTGCTGTTATTCAGTGGCTTCCTTTATTACTGCCCCTGGAGCTCTCAAATAGCGGTAAGGGAGGAGCGTCTGGCATGAAGAAAAACAACCATCAATCATATGTATTATTTGAAGGGGGAGGGGAGAATCGTAAAGCGGATGTAAAACTGGTTGCAGTTCCTTTTTGATGGAAGCTTGTTATTTGCTTTTGTCTTTGTTAAGCGCATTACATATTGGTAGCAAAGCTGCTGGTTTCTTACCTGCCGAATCGTATCTTTGAGCAGGTCAGGCCGCCAGTCTCCTTTTGTTATTGTTATTGCATGTGTGAGTGTTCACCAGTCTGATGTATTCATGACTTTTTTTTTTTCCTTTTACCTCTTCCACGCCCCACTTTCTCCTCCTCCTCATCCCCACTCCCCCACAAAAAATCATCCTTTCTCACTATAATCTATACTATAAATCTGCAGCAAAGCACACAGTAGGCTTATTGACTCGAAAACTGCTGAATGAATCCATATGAAATTTGGCACACAACATTGTTGCATATGGATCTGTGTTTCTCTAGACATAAACCCGAAAAAAGCTTATTATCTTTGACGTTATTCATAAAGCTTAATCATTCAGCTTGAAAAACATTCAGCTTAATCAACCAAAATATGAACATCGAGGTGCGCACGCTTGCCATACACTTAAAGTTGCAGGGCTATATTTACAAAATCTCTCACGCGCACGGAGGCCGTGGGTTCTCTTCTAGTATAGAAAATAATGGTAATATAGACTGCTGACGAGTAAAATGTTTGGCTGGATCATGCGAATACTAGGTGATGGTGGTAGTGATATGAGGACCACGGGAGGTAAGAGTGAGGGCAGAAATGTTTGAATCGGGCTGTAGTTGATTGGTTTCACGTGTCTGACACAAGGTCGAGACCCAAGGATTCAGAAACTCCACAAGAGGTCCCTGCAAGTTGATTGGTAGTTGGCTGATTTGGTTAAGAAATGAGGAAGTGGAGGGGTATAGAAGCGGAACCAGGAAAGAAAGACGAGAGATTGGTAGAACTTGATCTTGACGGTCCTGAAGGTTATTGGGCAACGGCGGAGATTTCCGTGTTGCATGCCGTTCATCTGTCAGGAGAAAATAAATCTGTCGAAGCTATAAAGCTTGCTCTGCACCTTTTCAGAAACAGGTTGCGTCTAGATAGTACTGGCACAAGTACGATTACCTTCTGAATATAGCTTTTCAAATATGCCAGTTCCTTTTTCGAAGGTAGAACTTCATGAAAAATACAATAAAATACGTGTACTAATATTGTATTCATGTACTGTAAACTATAGTATGAGGGCACTGAAGGAGGAACAACTCTGCTTATAAGCCGCCATGGATGAAATCAAAACGTGTTATAAATGCAATGAACAATGGACTGAATACTCAAGGAAGCAAGTGCCAACCCCGCACACATCCGGGTTTTTCTGCAAAGATCACCGTTCATTGTACTAATAGAAGTCAGCGATTGCATTTCATTGATGGTCCCTAGTTAAATCATGTTCCTTAATGCTGTTCATTGCAGGATTTCCGAGATCTATAAATTCCTGATTCCGAACAATCATATTTGTGTTGAAAATTCGACAAAATCTGGTTACGTCCATTTCGCCGCTCTCTGTCCGCCGGTAATTGTGTCTGTGAATACAAACAACGACAGGGATGAAATCACAAGGTTTATGAGGGAGGGAAAAGGGCCGGTCAATAACTTGTGCAATTGATTTATAACTGGGCGTTAAGTTTGGTCGGCAGGGAGCTGGCAATTCTCCGCGGAGACGTCGATGACAGTGGTTGAAGTGGTTGAAATCGTGTTTACAATGATAACGACGGTATGGGATAAAGGGTTCAAGATTAAAATGTAATCATGTCATTGGGATAAAGGGCCCTACATTAAAATATAATTATAGAGACCGTCGGGGCTGGAGGATCGGAGCGACTGCGTAATTGGTTGTTGCTTTAATGGTATGGTACAAATAGATGGAAGACAGGTAAAACAATGCATAAATAGTGTCTTTGAAGGCACGGGAAAGAATAGTCGGAACAATTGATACATGTGCACTCGGTGAAGAGTCATGAAGAGGGGATGGAAATACAAAATGGAGCAAACTGAATGCTGGAGGGACAGTATGGTACACATCATGAAGAAAGCGCGGTTATAAATGGACAGCGACGATCGCCAACGCGCGAAAGCAACAGACAAGGCGCTATTACATAATATGGTCAAGATAGAGATATCACAGCACATACAAAATATAATGTAGAAGGAACCCAGGCTATCCTGCTCCACCCTAAAAGTTTGAGCTGTACTTAATGCAAAGACGAACACTTGAATGGACCGTTGTTAGAGGTATATGCCGCATATCGAGTTTTGCAACAGAGAAAAAAAAAATAATTATGTGAGTGAATTAACATCAGTATGAAAGATTGTATATCGGCGTGACAATAAATCTGTTAGATTTTGCGGCTGAAATTATGGCGAAATAGGTTAATCTAAACATCCAAACCTTCTTTTTGTTTTCTTTCTTTCTTTTCTTTTTATGGGTCAGCTTTTATGCTTTTGATACTTCATGAAATCGATTCCGAATATGATTTTCAAATGAAGATCGGCAGTTCATAAATGATTACCTAACGAAAGTGTCGCTTTGTTTTTCGTTTTTGTTGTTGTTGTTTTTCAGACACTTATCAGTGTGTGCAGGACTTTTCTCTGGTAAGGGAAGGAGAACTTTGCATATCAGTCACGGTCAGAAAGAGAATAGAAGTTTTTTCAGTGCCTGAACTGGTCTGTGTAGAAGGGGTGGGACTGGGGGAGAGGAGCGTTAGAAATATTGTCGGCAGTTGCAAGAAGATTCAAAGTTGTATACATTTATTTTGCTTTTGAGGGACCTGGGATGAATGATGTGAGGAGAAGTAGCTATGAGACGATTTACATGTTGAGCAGAGTTCCTTGGTCCATGGTCTGTGTCTTGGATTGGGTGTTGAATGATGATGATGTGTTATGCATCGTGATCGGCATGATATTGAAGTGATATTAACAAGATAGATTACTTACCGCCAGTGGGCGTCACTTTGGTGTGCTGTGCGCTACTGACGATAATTTTCTTCAGTATTTGCTCTTGATCTCGAATTACTATATTAATGACTTTCCCTTGCACCTTTATTGTCTTCTACAGCGGTTCCCAACGGGTGTCTGGCAGGGGGGGTCACATAGCCGTCCTGGAAGTGACTTGATACAAAATTGATTTAAATTCAACGTTTACATTTTTTTTACACTCTTTACATTTTTTAATTATTTTGTTGTTGTTGTTTTGTTTGTTTGTTTTTTGCTTCAGTTTTTCTTTCCCTCGCCATCATAGAAAATAAATGAAACTGTTGTTAGTAAGGATTTGCATGAATTTCAAGCCTTTGAGTAGGGGGTCGCAAGTGCAAAAACGTTGGGAACCACTGATCTACTACATGTTCCCGGGTCTTCGAGTTCAATATTAATGAATAACGACCGGGTTGAAATAATTTTTGGAGATTTTTGCGACCATACTATACACACTTATTATGTGCAGTGTGATACCTCGTACGGTCACCAATACCATGCGCGACCGACGCAATGATAGAGATGATGCTAGTGCGCATCCCAGTCCCCTCTCCCCCACCTTCATCACGACCTTTTCTTCCTTACCCTATTGTTGTTGATAGTGAGACTGCTAAGTGCGGGAAGGGAATCAGATCATACACATCAAAGCAAGGACCTTGACAGAGTTCCAGTGTCTATAGGTCACACCGTCACACATTGGCATACATAATATTAACCTAGCTAAAAATAATGATGAACATTTCGGAAGCTCTGTGCAGGCGAGTTCATCCATTTAGCACCTGCCACTGATATTGGGACTGGGCAGAGGAAAGCCGAGGAGATGGAAGAGGGAGGGGAGAGGGAAGGATGTAATAGGATAGGGCAGTCACAGTCTGATCGCCGGCTGAGTTGGAGATGACCCCAGGAATGACCTGTTCAGTAATGCACTGCTGACAGTGCAGGACACATGTGTGCTGTGTACCTTGGCTTGGAATAAATGGACTTTGTTCCTGGTTGTGTTTCATTGGGGTTGTAACAAGGACGTGTGTTTAAATCACACACCCACCCCCTTTCTCTCTCACTCTTCCTCCCTCCGTATGGTCAATTGTTTATCAGTGTCATAAATATGGCGCAATATGACACAGAGGAAGGTTGGTGAGACGTACAATAGTAAAATATTCTGTCCTTGATTTCACTTTTAATCTTGAGCTTATCACATCGCCTCTGTGAAGTTCAGTTTCTGCCGGTGGCTTTAGATCTGATCGATGATGATGCTGAATATTAGATCCAACACAATGTGTAATTATGTAAAATTCAGCCAGATCTAACTGTGACTGCCTTTGACTCGCAGGCATCTAGATCAAGAAAGGACCAAAAAAAAAAAAAAAAATTTACTTACGGCCTCAATGACGACAACATTGCATCACCTCTCAGTGCTCCTGACGAGGCGAGACAGTGTGTCAACATGGCGATCCCATCTTTGACATAAAATTTATGTAACGCCCCCCCCCCCTTTTTTTTTTTTTTTATCTTGCGTAGTCTACATGCTACGCGGCTCGGCACGCCCAGTGTCTTATTTTCTCCACCTCCCCATTTTTTTCCTAAAAAGATCCCAGGGATATATGAGTCAAGAATAGTTTATATTAACAAGATTAATACACATCATTCTCTGGAGCTAAATAACTCATACTTGCTGTAGCAGGAATCTCGTAGATTTAAATATCTTGCTGGATGTTCCCCCCACTGTCATTTTCTCTATTCTTCTTCCTCCATTTTCCTTAAGTCATACTTTGCACAGTTCATAATTTTGATCCTTCCAGGCGTATACTCATCCTTAAGTCGTACATTACCCTCCACGATTTTTTATACGGCTCTTCACTTTACGCTACTTTTCTTCCCCACCCTACCTCAGTCGTTAAGAAGAGACATAAATGGATGGAAAGATATAATGTAGGATAATATCAGAGTTAAGAAGCCTAGAAGATAAACAGTAATTATAGTTTTCAAGTACCGATAATACTTGACACGATATGTATCTTTCTCTATATCACATAAAACACCCATACCATATGAGTGGTAATATTTATATGAAATCGAAAATAGTTACCTTTGTCATCTGTTTTGATGCATTCCAAAACAAGATTTGAAGAGCGCAGCGTACTTTATCCAGCGAATGCTTTACATTAACTCGTTCTCCGTCACGGAGCAGGATCAAGTCGATCATCATTCATTTTCAGTATTGCAACTCAGATAGGACGAATGAGGAGCGGTGACAAATCATCAGTGTTGTGAAACGTTGGATTGTATGTAACGGAGACAGACCGCAAGATGACACGCTTGCACTGTGTTGGCGTCTTTCTGGGGACCCCTCCGTACTGTCAGGGGCCTCCGTTCCGCGACACGCTATCCAACATGACAGCCATCGTGGTTTACCGTCGGCGTGTGTGAGAGGAGGAGAGCTAAGAGGGAAAGACGATAGGGACACTGTTTGAATACTTGCGGCTGCTGACCGGCTGACCTTTCGCTGGGGGGGGGGGGGGGCCTTTCTCACCCTTTTTCCTTCTTCTCCCCCCCACGTTAACCTGTTTTTCAAATCACCCTTTCCATCACGGTTTGAGCCTTTTCAATACGGTTTGAGCATTTTCCCATTAATTCACATAGAATTTGACACAGCATTAAACGGCTATCTGTTGCATCACTTCATACTTTAAAAACTGCATTTTGTTTTCTGCCATATATTATAAGAGACATCGCAGAACGGAGCAATTTTCTAGACAAACCATTTTCCGGGTCAGTGCGTTTTGCTAAAGTAAGCCAGAGTGGTACGACAGGACAAGTACATCCAACAATGTATTATGACTACAAAAATTTTTCATAGGTCTAGTTGCCCCTCTGGGAGCACGATGTTGCTAAGGTGGAGATGACAAAATTAATACATGTACTCAGAATTGGAACAGGTAGATATTATTTAAATTTGGAGCTGCACTGCCTTGGAATGTTCAAAGCGATAAGAAACCACTTATATAACCAACATCAAGGCAATAGTACTTTTAAAGGTTGTGTCGTTTGTTGTTTTTGTACCAACATACCTTGATGATGGGGTCACGTTTTCGAGGAATTCTTTACTTTAATTATAAAACTATATTATGTTAGTCTAGTGTGCATGTGTAAAGTAGTAAAATTCAATGTCGCGGAAGGCAAGAAGCCAGTCATACACCCTACTGGCCCATTAACAGCATATGCATTACAACCAGGTATTTGCCAGTGCAAAATAAAACAACTTAAAGCGCAAACATGTCATTGATATGTGACATAGAAATCAAAGATGAGGACGAATAAACATCAGGATGATCTTATCTGAACAAGACAAGAGGAGATAGAAAAGAAAGAGAGATAAACAAAGATAGCTGTTGCTGCCTATTTATCATGTAAAGGGGAATATTTTATAATGTGAATGGGAAGATTTAAACAAATGACAATTTTATAATGTCAAGGGGAAGATTTAAACAAATGACAATTTTATGTCAAGAGGAAGATTTAAACAAATGACAATTTTGTAGTGTCAAGGGGAAGATTTAAACAAATGACAAGTTTTTGGGAGAAAAAAAAAGCTCAAGGGGGGAAGGAGGGGGGGGGGGACGTTGTGACATCAGATACATAACACAAACTTTGGGGGGGGGGGGAGAGGAGGCCCAGCCTTGGCAAAACAGGAGGCAAAGACGAGTACGTTGGACAGAGCTAGACGTTAGAGAGACATGGCGTGGTGTGGTCATCTCCATAAACAGATCTAATGGCTGCCACAAATAGCCCGACCAAAGCTGGAGAGCTCAGATCCTGTCACATGTTGTGGAAGGCCCAGTTTCGGTGAGCGAGCCCCCTGCTGATCGGAGAGTGACCATTTCACAGTCGGGCGCTGTGTTATGCAGGTCGTGCAAAGTTTCTGTCTCGTTTGAATTATATGGATAAACGTGAAAGTAAATAATGGTACAGGCAGGTAATTCTTAGCTTAGATGGGATGGGACACGGACTTTGTGTGTGTGAGAGGAGCCCAAGGGAAGATGTGCCCCCTCGAGAACGTACTAGTAATATGGTATACCATGTTAGCCAGCGAGATGAGAAAGAGACACTCTGATTGTCTTTACACCGCCCCGGTGTAGAAAAAAAAAAACGCCCTTGTGAATCTAGCGCGCATAATCTGTAATATAACGCCCGCCTGTTCCATTTGCCTCTTTTTCGGTCGTTTTCATCCTCGACTAATGTGTTTGGTTTCAATTTTCTGATACTCCTTGATTCAGATATCTTGCCCGCCCGTCTGTCTGCCAAACCTGATTATCTATCT
>JBCEWB010082739.1:0-12775 GCA_039654565.1 Peronia peronii
ATACGGGGGCGGGGGGTGAGGGGGGGGGGGGGGAGGGAAACGGGGGAAGAGCTTGGCGATGCTGGCAGGTCAGGATAGAAATGTACAGGTGAATGGGGAGGCTGTGTGTGTTGGGGGAGACAGGGTTGGGGGGAGTGCGGGTCCTACTTCAAATAAAAGTCACCATTTGCTAGAAGGTCCGTATTATGTGATGTTCTGGCATTATTAATCCTATTTTAATAGTGTTTGTCCTCTTATATTGTTTGTCCTGTGACATTATTTATCCTGTGACATTGTTTGTCCTGTGACATTGTTTATCCTGTGAGATTGTTTGTTATGTGTCCATTGTTTATTCTGTGAGATTGTTTGTCTTGTGACATTATTTTATCCTGTGACATTATTTATCCTGTAACATTGTTTATCCTGTGACATTGTTTTTCCTATGACATTGTTTTTCCTGTGACATTATTTATCCTGTGACATTATTTATCCTCTGACATTGTTTATCCTGTGACTTTATTTTGTCCTGTGACATTATTTATCCTGTGACATTGTTTTTCCTGTGACATTATTTTTCCTGTGACACTGTTTTTCCTGAGATATTGTTTGTCCTCACCCATGCAGATCTGGCTGTCGTCCCGGCCCCGTCAACTCTCACCCAACGTGAGAGGTCGCGCTTGCCCTCCGACTGTCACTGTCAGCCTCACTCGCGTCGCTGGACCATGACAGGACTTTGAGAGCACAGGTTAAAGTCGGGGAAGCCGCCATAGCTCACTCAGTTTATCTGCTTGCCAGTGTGTGTGTCGGTGTGTGCCACAGAGCCGGGGACAAATCTGGGACAGAAGTCACTCAGTTATCCGACCTGATAATTAGTGATAACCTGCCAGTGGTCACTTCTGTAGCCATGACGTGTGTCCAGCTGTTGGTCTATCTGACTCCGCTCCTGCTGCTGATAGCTGGTGAGTGCAGTCTTGTTATGTTCTGTAATAGGTCTTTCAACCTCCTAGTGGAGGTTATCTCGACGGGTTTTTGTTAAAAAAAAAACAAAACACAAATCATGTTTTTTTCTTTAAAAAAAAAAAATTCCTTTAAAAGAAGAAAAGTTTTGGTCACTTGTGGCTCCCTTGCTATTGTTGTTTTGGTATGTCAAGTCCCAAGCGTCCATATCTCCTACTCTATTTTTCCCTACTCTATCTACACAGGGATGAGCCCTTCGGCCTTTATTTCTTATTTCCCTCGTATGCCTAAGTTTACAACATTTATTTTTTACGATATTTATTTAGACAGAGTTACAATATTTATTTGGACGACATTTATTTTATATACATTATGTACATTTTGGGGAATCCCTAGGTCGCAATGGGTTATGGGGTTCTATCTACCACCTCGCGTATCTCAGTCGGCTGAGGACAACGAAAGACTACTTAGTTTTGTCTGTGTCCCCATCTCTCGAGTTGTCGTTCTTCTTGTTGTTCTTTTCGAAATACAAGGCAATCGAAGTGATTCCTGTTGTTTAAAATGGTGTCTGGGAAGTTGTTTCTGGTCATTCTGAAGGTTTCACCGATAAGTTATTTCGAGGTCGATCCCATGACCAAAAAAAAAACATCGCTCACAGATAGATTTGTTTATTATTATGTTGTGAGCAACTCTAAATGCTCTAAATGGCAGACAGCCCCTGACGGCCGCTTATATTCATTTATTTGTTTGTTTGTTTATTTATTTACTATACTAATTCATATGTATTACTCATAAATTTATTTTTATTTATTTATTCATTCATTTATAACTTTATTTATTTGATTCCAGTGATGCATAGACTCTGCTCAAATTTCTGTGCAGCGATATCCGTTCATCTATCTGTCACAGTTCATCTTCCTGTCACAGTTCATCACAGTTCATCTCTTTGTCACAGTTCAGCTTTCTATCACAATTCATCTACTGCCACAGTTCATCTCTCTGTCACATTTCATTTGTCTGTCGCAGTTCATCTTTCTTTCACAGTTTATCTTTCTGTCACAGTTAATCTCGTTGTCACAGTTCATCTGTCTAATTCACCTCTCTGTCACAGTTCACCTCTCTGTTACAGTTCGTCCTTTTTGTTACTGTTCGTCTGTCTATCACAGTTTATCTCTCTGTCACAGTTTATCTGTCAGTCACAGTGGTCTCTCTGTCACAGTTCTTCTTCAAATATTGACAACACGATCAGTGACAGCATTGATATGGACACGGCAGATGACCACCAGATGTCCGACAGAACATGAAACATCATTTTTTGTCATAGTTCACTTCTATAACTCTGTCTGTCTGTCTGTCCGTCTGTCTGTCTGTTTGTCTGTCCCTCTTTCTCTCTTTCTGTCACTCTTGCTCTCGTCCTACCTTCCTGACATTGCACAAAAACAAAAAAAAACAAAAACTCACCGAGAGAGAGAGAGAGAGAGAGAGAGAGAGAGAGAGAGAGAGAGAGGGAGAGAGAGAGAGAGGAAGGGAGGGAGAGAGCGAGCGAGAGAGAGAGAAATTTGACTACTCAATCTCCAAAGTATTGGAACATAACACAGTGATAGACAGATAGGGTCTGGGTGTTGTTCGGTATTTAGAGTTGTTTGCATGTCAGTCTGACTAAAAAGTCAGGCTAAAGTCTAAGGGATATTAGTGGGAATGATAATTATAGACCTATCAAAACTGTACAACAAACTAGGGCAGTTAGGTCGTCTTCCTTCTGCTAAACACACACACACCAACACACACATATGCTCGCACACCTACACACACACATGCGTACCCACACACACACACATACAAATACATGTCAGATAACCCCGAGCTCGTACTGTGTCTCTGACTGCAGACAAAAAAACAAAATAAAACAAGAGAAAATGCTGACTACAGCACTACAAAGGAAAACGTTGGCTGATTGACTGAAAATGTTTGTCGTTGACAAGATGAAAAAAGAAAAAAAAAAGCAACTACATAAAGATGAGAACGAACAGTCTGGCCATCTGTGGTAAAAACAAAACAACAAAAAGCAATGAAATAAACTAACAATCATTGTTAGCTCATTGTTTTAGTGTTAGACTAATTGAAATCACGGCCATTATTATTGTTTTCCCTGTTTGCTGAAACTTGCAATGTTTGAGGTCCTGAGCTCTCAGTTTGGATGTCAGCGGCGCGTGCAGATAGCCAGTCAGCCAGCAAGGTCCCATAGCCCAAACCAGCCATGTGTATCAGGTAACAGGAAATGTTCAATATACAACAACTTCATTGAGTATTTAAAACCAGTGTTCCGCACCCTGTATGTTAGTGGATAGCTTATGTCACGTGAACACAGCAGCATTTATCTTGAAAGGAGGTAGGAGAGGGAAAGAAGAATGTGTGTGTGTGGGGGGGGGGGCGGGGGAGGGGAGAGGAGGGGAAGAGGATGTCTTGGCCATCAGACAGAAAGACAACAATCCGTCTATTTCTAGTCAAAAAAAACAAATAGCACTGATTTTATATATACTTATTAGAAAAGCCTATCGACTTAAAAAATAATTAAAAATGAAAGCCTTAATTAATGGCTAATTGTTTCCCCACGGCCAATTTTTATGAGGTTTGTGAATTGTATTGGAAGAGGCTGTAATTCCTCTCCTGTTGTCCTGCACAGCTCAAAGCATACAAAAAACTTGCACTTTTCACATCCCATGAAGATGTTGTCTCCCTTTTGTCTGCATGCACATTTTCAAACACATTACGTAAATGTCAACGTTTTATGGACGAATTGGAATGTAAGAAAAGCGGATTTCAGTTTCAAAGAGACGCAGGTTTTCCTGATTTCTCTACCTTTATAGACCACGCACACTATATTGTTTGCTAAGATATCAAGTATTTTATCCAGCCCAGCTAAATCTTAACCCAGTCATTGACGGTCTAAATCACGAACAGCTGATTGAAATAGAGCTGTTGGGGTGAAAATACAAAAGTACAAGTCATAGTCATACGTTTTGTTCTTGTCGTTGTTTGCTCTAAGGAATATCATTCATTCGTTCATAGCTCGCCGTGGATGCAGAAATGAAAAAGATGCAAACGTGATAGCACCAAGTTCGACCTACCTCTCCATCAAACACCGTTGGTATGTATCAGACACTTGGGACGTTGTGAGTTAAATATCCCAATCAAATCAAGATGATGTCGAAAGACCTAGTAACTAAGCAAACAATTCAGAGGCGCGTTCTGAAGAGAAATATTTTCTGAAAAAAAGAAAAAAAGCGGTTTTGTTTTGTTTTCCCTAAAAAGTTCTGTTTTTCTGAATATAAAAATAGTATAAGAAATGGATATGTAATTTCTAACGTGTCTGATTCTGGTCATTCAACGGATGACCCGGCCTGCTGTCAGCCTGGGTGTTGGTTCCCTCTGACTGCTATATGCAAAGGTAGATGGCCGTTTTGAGGCTAAAAAGTCGCATGAAAAAAGAAAACTACATGTTTAAAGAAGTCAGTTTCTTTTGTTTACTGTTTTCTTGTGATTTGAACATGCCAAATTTGATGGAAAAGGTTAAAATTGTCTATATGTAATAATAATAACACAAATATCCTTGATGCCCCCCCCCCCTCCCCCCTCTTAATTGAACAAAAGTAAAAAGGTAAACATGAGAAAGAGGAATGGGGGCGGGAGGGGGGGGGGGGCAGGGTATCAGGAACAAGGTGGAGGAAGGTATCTTTTGCAGTATTGCCACTGCAAAATGAAACCTGACTGATTATATGATAGGCCGTACAGTCGAGTTTGTCTTCCTGGAGAGAGGGACCTTTGGCTGGACAGAGAAGGTTTCTCCGTGTGCCTAAAATTTCTCCTGTCAGTGTCACTGAAACACATGATACGGACAAGGCAGCCATGTTTTTCTTTGATCTCATCTTCTGGGATAATCAGGATTTTGACACTGAAGTTCTTTAAAGAAAATTATAAACCCAGATAAGGTGAGTATTTTGTTATCTGTACAGGAGTGTGTGTCTTCTTATGTAGCGCACAGATTACAGCCTGCAAAATGAGCCAGTAAAACATCCCACAAACAGAAAAACTCATTATTTCACATCCCATATACTGCAAATATTTCCAGTTGTGTCCTCTATATCCAAGGCATGGAAATCTTTCCAACACACATTGCTCACTCCTAGTGATAGGTTAATATATATATATATTGTGATTGTTGTTTGAGTGAAAAAAAGAACAAAAAACAAACACAAAGCAAAATAAAACAAACAAACAAACAAACAAACAAAAAAACAAAACGTGTGATTGAATGTCATTAGATAACATTGGGGGGTATCTGTATGCACGCCTGTGAGTGTATGTGCCTGTCTGAATGTGTATGTGTGCCTGTAAATTCAGTCACAGAAAATAAAATGCAACTCAAGCTGCTGGTAGTAGGGGGTCACGTGCGTTTCCAGCTTTTGGGTAAAGGGCTGTGTGTGCAAAACGTTGGGAGCCATTGGTCTAGTGCCTAATGTACGTGGGTCGGTAAGCCTCTTGATCAGGATCAACATGAGCTAGGAAATGGAACCCTCAAATGGAATCCTGAAATGGAATTCTCCAATGGAATCCTCAAATGGAATCTTCAAATGGAATCCTCACATGGAATCCTCAAATGAATCCTGAAATGGAATCTTCAAATGGAATCCTCAAATGAATCCTGAAATGGAACCTTCAAATGGAATCCTCAAATGGAATTCTCAAATGGAATCCTCAAATGAATCCTGAAATGGAATCTTCAAATGGAATTCTCACATGGAATCCTCAAATGAATCCTGAAATGGAATCTTCAAATGGATCCTCAAATGGAATCCTCAAATGGAATCATCAAATGGAATCCTCAAAAGAAATATCACTAAAGGCGCTATTTAACAAAGAAAAAAAATCCAGTTTGATTCCTCGTCGCTGTCGTCATCAAAATCTTTATCGTTAACCTTTTACCTGCCACGGCACTAACAACTCAGTTTGAGAAATCGTCATAAACTCTTAAATATGATCAGTCCAATTTACAACCCACAAAAACAGATCATCTCAATCACAATGTGACTGGTTCTCAGCAGTCAACAAAATGGCTGGTTTTTATATATAAAAGACCAAAAAAAAAAAAAATGATGGACGTCAAACGTTACATATTTTCGGCAGTAAAAGGGTTAAACTCACACCGATACAGTAGTCGTTTATCTGACGAAAATCAAGGAATGAGCTGCATCATTGCATCATCTTGTCATACCTCACTGTCGACACGGCCGCTCGCTACAGCATTTTATAAGCATTGCTTGTGTATCGAAGCAGGGATTGTCACAGGGGAAGTCAGTCAATGCGTCCAGTATCAACAAAGTAATGAAAAATAAGTAATAAATAGATGTTTTAAGTAAATATCTCCGACATTTGAAGTAAATATCCCCTTTCTTTTATTTTATATTTTTTCTGTTGTCCCAGTGAGCTTGCAATAGGGGACTGTGGCCAGTCAGAATGTCTTCACCGGAAGGGTGGGCACATGGGTGGTGGGGAGTTATGCCGTTGTGTCTCGTCTTTGTGTGGTGTTCACACCCTCAGTCAAGGTTT
The DNA here is from genome assembly GCA_039654565.1 of Peronia peronii. Classification (NCBI taxonomy): domain Eukaryota; kingdom Metazoa; phylum Mollusca; class Gastropoda; order Systellommatophora; family Onchidiidae; genus Peronia; species Peronia peronii. Next base: position 6,544 of record JBCEWB010082739.1, read on the forward strand.
GGAGAAAATATCCTGAGCTTCAAATGTTTGAAACCGTTTGATTCATACTCAGAGCAACATAGACAGGAAATGGTTATCTGTACAGGAGTGTGTGTCTTCTTATGTAGCGCACAGATTACAGCCTGCAAAATGAGCCAGTAAAACATCCCACAAACAGAAAAACTCATTATTTCACATCCCATATACTGCAAATATTTCCAGTTGTGTCCTCTATATCCAAGGCATGGAAATCTTTCCAACACACATTGCTCACTCCTAGTGATAGGTTAATATATATATATATTGTGATTGTTGTTTGAGTGAAAAAAAGAACAAAAAACAAACACAAAGCAAAATAAAACAAACAAACAAACAAACAAACAAAAAAACAAAACGTGTGATTGAATGTCATTAGATAACATTGGGGGGTATCTGTATGCACGCCTGTGAGTGTATGTGCCTGTCTGAATGTGTATGTGTGCCTGTAAATTCAGTCACAGAAAATAAAATGCAACTCAAGCTGCTGGTAGTAGGGGGTCACGTGCGTTTCCAGCTTTTGGGTAAAGGGCTGTGTGTGCAAAACGTTGGGAGCCATTGGTCTAGTGCCTAATGTACGTGGGTCGGTAAGCCTCTTGATCAGGATCAACATGAGCTAGGAAATGGAACCCTCAAATGGAATCCTGAAATGGAATTCTCCAATGGAATCCTCAAATGGAATCTTCAAATGGAATCCTCACATGGAATCCTCAAATGAATCCTGAAATGGAATCTTCAAATGGAATCCTCAAATGAATCCTGAAATGGAACCTTCAAATGGAATCCTCAAATGGAATTCTCAAATGGAATCCTCAAATGAATCCTGAAATGGAATCTTCAAATGGAATTCTCACATGGAATCCTCAAATGAATCCTGAAATGGAATCTTCAAATGGATCCTCAAATGGAATCCTCAAATGGAATCATCAAATGGAATCCTCAAAAGAAATATCACTAAAGGCGCTATTTAACAAAGAAAAAAAATCCAGTTTGATTCCTCGTCGCTGTCGTCATCAAAATCTTTATCGTTAACCTTTTACCTGCCACGGCACTAACAACTCAGTTTGAGAAATCGTCATAAACTCTTAAATATGATCAGTCCAATTTACAACCCACAAAAACAGATCATCTCAATCACAATGTGACTGGTTCTCAGCAGTCAACAAAATGGCTGGTTTTTATATATAAAAGACCAAAAAAAAAAAAAATGATGGACGTCAAACGTTACATATTTTCGGCAGTAAAAGGGTTAAACTCACACCGATACAGTAGTCGTTTATCTGACGAAAATCAAGGAATGAGCTGCATCATTGCATCATCTTGTCATACCTCACTGTCGACACGGCCGCTCGCTACAGCATTTTATAAGCATTGCTTGTGTATCGAAGCAGGGATTGTCACAGGGGAAGTCAGTCAATGCGTCCAGTATCAACAAAGTAATGAAAAATAAGTAATAAATAGATGTTTTAAGTAAATATCTCCGACATTTGAAGTAAATATCCCCTTTCTTTTATTTTATATTTTTTCTGTTGTCCCAGTGAGCTTGCAATAGGGGACTGTGGCCAGTCAGAATGTCTTCACCGGAAGGGTGGGCACATGGGTGGTGGGGAGTTATGCCGTTGTGTCTCGTCTTTGTGTGGTGTTCACACCCTCAGTCAAGGTTTGGAGAAAATATCCTGAGCTTCAAATGTTTGAAACCGTTTGATTCATACTCAGAGCAACATAGACAGGAAATGGTCAGAGACACTGGTACTCTTCTCTTTTCTATATCTTCTTCTTCTTTTTTTTTTTTCCCTCATCTTGCTCGGAATTTTTGTTTCCTGGTCGTCTTCAGTCTAATCTCCTCAGATCAACATCATAAGTAGCTGAGGAAGGAAACTAAATGCTGTATTTAGCATTGCCAAGTTGCGTGCCAGTTTACTCCCCTGGAATACACCCCCCCACCCCCTCCCGGCTCCCAGAAACTGATTCTACCCTCCCCTCTCAATAGCTGATTTTTTTCATTTTTCTTTCCCAGGCACGAAGCTCACAGCGGGCAGGCCATCTGCTGCTCAAGTGGTCAGTTTGGTCTCTCAACATTTTCAGAAAGACTGGACAAGGACGTCCAGGGTCAAGAGACAGACTGTAGAAGCAGGTAAGATGTCACTATATGGCACCGGTAAACTGTGAGTCTACCACATGTAAACTATCAATGCCTGACACAGGTATGCTGTCACAGTCTGACACAGGTGAACTGTCAATGTATGACACAGGTAAACTGTTACATTCTAACACAAGTAAACTGTCAATGTATGACACAGGTAAACTGTTACATTCTAACACAGGTAAACTGTCAATGTATGACACAGGTAAACTGTCAATGTATGACACAAGTAAACCGTCAAAATGTGACACAGGTAAACTGTCAATGTTTTCAAGTGAGCTGCCAATGTCTCAGGATAAACTATATAATTTCACAAACAAACCTTTGTGCCTCACAGAGACAAAGCTGAAAGTGGCCTGGAGAAGTTCGCCAAAGTTCTGAAATTCTCCCAACGTTCTTTCCTGATCTTTTCTTGATTTAACCTTCTCGTTTTCTCTCGTTGGAATCAATTGCCGTTCTCACTATTTGGACTAATAGCAACCAAACAATGTATTTTTTTTCTTTTTGCATATCGGGCAAGTGAAGCAATTCTTTCATTGCCTGTTGTGTTCTCTCTTGTCTGAACTTTTGATGTAGTTTTCTGTATTGATATAGTTTTTTTATTTGAAGATTTGTTGTGTGAACAAAAATTTTGAGGTAGTTCTCTGTTTGAACATCTGCTGTCTGAAAAATTGATAAATTTTTCTGTTTGAACTTCTGTCGTCTGAAAAATTGATGTAGTTCTCTGTCTGAGCATCTGTTGTCTGAAAAATTGTAAGCTTCATAGTTCTCTATTTATACATCTATTGTCTAAAAAATTGATATAGTTCTCTGTTTGAGCATCTGAAGATTTGAATAGTTCTCAGTTTGAGTACCCATTGTCTGAAATTGATATAGTTCTCTATTTGAAACTCTGTTGTCTGAAAAGTTGATATAGCTGTCGATCTGAGCTTCTGTTGTCTGAAAAATTATTATAATTCTCTAGGCTTTAGTTGAGTATCTACTGACTGAAAAATGTACATACATGTAGTTCTGTATTTGAGAAGCTGTTGTGTGAAAAAATGATATAATTCTCTATATTATTATTATTATTATTATTTTAATGTACATCTATTGTCTGAAGAATTGATACATTTCTCTATTTGTACATCTATTGTATGAAGAATTGATGCATTTCTCTGTTTATATATCTATTGTCTGAAGAATTGATACATTTCTCTATTTGTACATCTATTGTACGAAGAATTGATGCATTTCTCTGTTTATATATCTATTGTTTGAAAAACTGAATAGTTCTCTATCCATTTATACTCAGATTTCGACGAGGCCACAGGGGTAGGCCAGTGCCAGATTATAGCCCGAGATGAGGTGGACGCCGGACGGACCGACTGTGACCTGGCCAGACAACTGGTCAAGTGCATCGTGCGGACCTTAAACTTCCACATAAACAGACCCATCGATCGAGCTGTAGAGGTCTTCCAGTTGGACATCAACAATGTTCTACTTGGGTTTGGCTTTTCCTGTCAGGTCGATGTGTTGGAGATAATCGCGGAGCTTCTGGGAGAAGGGACTGTGTCCCCCGCACAAGGTAAAATCACTGATAATCCTCGCTTTTGTGTTTAGTTATTGTTGCTGTTGTTGCTGTTGTTGTTGCTGATGATGTTGTTGTTGTTGTTGATGATGTTGTTGATGTTGTTGTCGTTTTCCACCACTTCTGTCTGTTGTGATGATGTTCGCGCTCTCCTACACAGATGGAGATGTTGATTGTACGGTGTGGGAGACATACTAGACCATTGGACAGAAATCTCTCCGTCCCGTCCCTCTACCCCCTCCGCCAGAGCGCCTAGCGCTGGCCACAAGCAAATAGTAAATGGTATTGCACTGTAACATTATTGTGAAGAGAAAGATTAAGGCAAAGTTACTATTGCACCGAAGCGTTCAGAACTCAGTGGAACTTATCCCAAGGTTATTGACTGTAAAAGAAGGGATTGGGACTGTTACTTTGACACGATTCTCTCTTGTCCATCGTTAAATGATTTTGTTTCATATTTCATTCTGTTTGTTTATTTATTTATTATTTATTTATTTATTTATTTATCTATTAATTTATTTTTTCATTTATTCATTGTCCCTTTTTCTCGATCTCTTTCCTGGCGTGTTAGAATTGGCTTGCAGAATGATTTCTAATCACGCACAGAAAGAAAACTTAGTCAGCAAATTATCTTTCATTTCCATCCTCCCTCCCCGACCCTTCCGCTTATGTGTGTCAGATTTTGAGAGTGCGAACTCGGTGGTGGAGTGTCAGGCCGCCCTAGACTACCAGGTGGACCGTGGCCGAGCGGACTGCAGCGACGCCACAGAGTTCAGCAAATGTTTTGTCCGAGTCAACGGCCAGCACAATCAGAACCTGACCAAGGAGGAGGTGCTGAACCTGCAGACCAACCTGCAGGTATACGTGCAGGGCAACGGCCTGGCCTGTGAACTCGATATCGCTACAGCCTTACAGGCCGTACTGGAAAAGGAGAGCGGGGTTACCATGACCTCTTCAGGTACGGTCCTGACATCCTTCCCTCATTGATACCCATTGTGATTTGTCTACTTGTGTATCTGTTTGTTTGCTTTTCTACATCCATCTTCATGCATTGAGCTTGGACTGAACCACTGTGGGTCTGTTTCTTTATAATCTATCCTTCTCTCTGTTGATTTTTTTCATCTCCTTGTTAATATTTCTGCGAATATTCTGAAACTCAGTCCAACTCGAATTAGAAATGTTCTGGTTTTGTCGAATACAACACTGAATTTTCCCCGGACGTAAAGGTATGACCACATAGAAATCCTAACATCAGCGTGTCCAAAGTAGGCAACACGGAGTGAAAGCCTATCAGGTCAGGAAGAACATTGATTGTCGGTGCCCATGTGCTAAAAGTGGAGTATAATATAAATGGTGTCTTTATTTTTTTAGCCTTTCAATCCTAAGAAAGTACGATTATCTCGGCTCCATGTGGCTGTCTATTGGGGGGAGGTGGGGGGGGGGGTATTTTTTTTGGTGAGAATTGTTACGGTAGAAATCTAGAATTTGGAAATTTTGCCTGGGCAGCGGTACTCCGCCTACTCCTCATCGATTTTTAACTGCCAAGCGTTCTTTAACGTGGTTAACGTACAGGCGGGACCTCCGAAAAAATATTTGCCCTTATTCGAGAAGGCTCAACGTCGGGTTTCCCTACCCAGAGGAGGCCAGGGGACCGTTGAGTCACTGAAAAAAATGCAGGCTTTAATTTCGAACCCGAGACCTCCACGATGTGTGCTTTTCGCCCCGTAGCAGACGCCTTAACCACACAGCCACTACTACCCCCGACAATGGTGTTGTCGTCAGAGCTGGTAGCTTTGCAGCTGGACAGTTTTGTTGCCTACCACAGTTAAGGAATAACCACATAGTGATATCTATGAAATTAATCCCATCCACCCCTCCTCCCCACCCCCTTCCCGAAAAAAAAAATATACGAAAAGATTAACAGAAATGGCTTGGCAGTTAATGACCTCTAGGTCATGTGATGATGATCAACGCTTCGTTGTTGTTTTTTAACATCGTGAATTGTCACCTTATTGAGTCATCCTGTTGTTTTGATTACAGCGTAGAACACGCTGTGCTAAGAACTTTTTAAATAACCTGAATCATCAGTCCAACATATGAGCGCAACAACGTCAAATACGATAGTTTGGTTAACCTATGATGCATCTAGAATGAAAACACAAGCTGCTGAGTTTTAATTAATAATTCGTTGAGTTTTATCTCCCTGCAGAATGGACTCTTGAGCATCTCGTGGTCTGGAGCAAACGGAGAGTTTGTTTGTTTATTTGTGTTGGGATTTAACAGCACATCAACACGATCACTTCTATGTTGTGCCAAATACGATAAAATACGTTTACACGTCAAGAAGAAGAGAGGACAGAAAACAGGAGCAAGGAGAGGGGGAAGAGTTGTTACTCCTTGAACGTCGAGAATGGCATTTCATGGGAGACATCCCACCGACGGCAGGCTTTCACCGCCGGGGGGGGGGGGGGGGGGGATGAATATCTTGTTCTTCACACTGGGAA
>JBCEWB010082750.1:0-12775 GCA_039654565.1 Peronia peronii
AAAACCTGATAAGTTGGTCGGGAAAATGTACCTGATAAGTAGATAGTGTACTGATCAGCAAATCAGGTAAATGAACTAGATAAATTGGAAAATTTAATTATTTACGTTGAACGTTGTAACTGGGTATCCAAAATGACATCCAGATTTCCGCCCAGCACTACTGTGACCCCATTTGAACAGATGTCTAGTAATTTTTTTTTCCCATCCCCACCCACCATACAGCTCTGTCGTTGGTGTCAAAGTTTGACACATGGTATGTCTTTCCCAAATTATTAACTGGTTGCCACTTTTTTTTTATCAAATTAAAATCATAACTAATGAGAATTATAAGGTAATATTTGATATCAGACTGCGCTAGAATTCGATGCCCGATCAAGCTGCTGAGTCAGATTTGTGAAATATTATGTTTCACACCCGAAGTTTTCTTAATCAAAGTCCCCAGTCAAAGGTCAAGGCTGGCTGTGGGTGGCGGTACTTTTTGTTTTTGGTCACAAAACACCAAGGTCAAGGCCATAACCGATAACCATAATCAATGTGACATCACACATGATAAAGAAGAAAATATTTAACCGATATAACAATCGATCATCATCGGTCATGGAGTCAATTACTCAAACATCGGTCATAAATATTGTCGGTCATGCACAGGCCTAACTAGTATTGAAAGTACTTATCATGGCAGTCTAGTGCTGTCGGGTTACATAAGACACTTCTGAAAAATCCAGGCTTTTCATATTAGCAGAAGTATGCACTGTTTTGAGAGATGTTTTTCAAGTTTTCAAAAGGTCTTGGAGTGGGACTAAGCTATACAACTTGTGGACATTCCAAGAACTGAAAAGATCTCACATGCAATGCAATCATCATAATCACTGAGCATAATTAGATCTCAATCCATTTTCTAGATGTAGATCACCAACAGTTGCCTTCTGACATTAGTCTGTCTAAGACCTTGGGCATATTATTTATTACTGTCAATACTCTGATGTCCTGAATTTTCATCAACAACTCTCACTCCTTGACTGCATCTTGTCAAGTGTGATGAACTCAGCGCGACGAACTTTGGTCTCCATCTTCAAACAGCGTCTGAACAACAGTTTGATTCTCGTCCGAAGTATGCACAAAAGTCTACGTGTTTCAGTTTTCGCTGTTATTGTGCCGGACTTATATCGCATTGAAAATTATTATAAAACAGTGACTGTCTTCTAAATTCAGCAAAAATCGACAGTTGATTGGCCAAAGGCAGGAAAGTCGGCGACAACCACAAAAGTCGGAATTCCGACTAAAGTCGGAAGTTTGACATCCCTGATAACACCCGAATCATTAAACTGTGTTCTGTTTCTTCATTCATTATCCATGAGTTGACTACATAACAAATTCAAAGAACTGAAATGACTTAAACAAACTACCAAAACTTTACGCATTCCATGGCAACCAGTAGTAGGATGAGAAGAAAATGTTTTTGACAATTTTTTGTCAACAGAGTGTGCTCTGAAGAACTTGTTTTAGCAAGATCTTAGACTAACAAACCACTTTTTTTGCTGTTGTTTTTCAGGTCTCCGCTGAGTCAATCAGCAAAATCTATGACAAGCATTCATAGAGAAAATAGATCACTGTTTTAATCTTGAAATTCATTGAGCTTCATGGCAGAATTAGGCTCTTTCAAACTCTCAAAGGTTTGAAGAAAAACATAAACCCACCTTGACCCAGCTGAAAACTGATCGTCTTCCTCATCTATGGAAATAAAAAGAAATGACCGTGAAATGACGCTGCTTTCATATTGTGGGCCATGACAAGAATAAATGAACAGAATATAATATATATAATAATAACAATATATAATATAATAGTCACCCAATATAAAATTTTAACATTTAGAAAAAATAATTTTATCAAACTGTATTAGGGCCTATCACTCCTAATCAACAACTCCTCACTCCCTCCCTCCTGCACCTCTCTTCCCAATTCCAACTTTCATAAAACTCTGCAGCCTCCTACAGCTGTGGTTTTCTGGCACCTGAACCTGAAAGCTGTATCAAGGTAAAAGCAAAATCATCAAGCATTCATGAAACTAATACCTGAGTATAAATCTTTACGCGATGTCCTCTTTCCCTTATACTTTGGATCATCTGGGATAATGGCTGCCTGTCTCCTCAGATTGCTTACTGCCACATTCTCCCCAGCATCCACTCCTTCCACGAGTTGTGCCAAAAAGCCTGAAATAGATGGGAAATTAAAACAATTTTCAACTTCAGAACAAAAACGCAAGGTGTAACAAGATAACACTGACATTGACCTAGATCTAGTTAAGTTCAAAAACCTGATATATCACAATTATGTAACAGGTTAATGATGTACCTATTGAAAACCTTGTTCTGTATTTAGCCTATATAGACAGCTGGGCATTTGCTTTCTATGCTTGAAGTAATTCCGAGAAATGTCTTAAGATCCATCTAATGATATGAAATAGTAAAAAACAAAGACGTTTCTCATCCGCTTCTCATTAATCTCAACTTAGCTCTTTCAAATACCAGAACTTCAACGACAGAGTTTTCGGCTTCGAAGTGGCTATATGGACCCGGGTCCCCATAGGTTTTTTTTTTTGTTAAACGGATCCAGGCGGATCTTTTTAGAAATGCCCTTGGTAAGCATCCAGTCACAGTCAATTATCTTGTGGATTTGGGTGCCACATTTTCATCATATGCTGAATTTGAAACACTTGTTTTGTTAGGAGTAGAGTTTAAAGTTAGGTTAGGGTCCTCAAGATAGGCACTGCAGTGAAAATTTCAAAGTTTATGTATGACAATGAAAATAGCCTCAAAAGATAAAGCTTGAGCTTCTGATGATTATGTTTTTTAAATTGTTTCAATATTTTCATTAATTCCTGAGATATATTTTTTTTTTTACATTTAATTTTCACTCTGAAACCAGCCATTTTTTACCACTGCATTTTGTGACAGTCTTTGGACGGAAACACATTTTGAACTGTAAATTTGCTAATAATCAATATATCTACACAAATTTCACACAGCGTTTTGCATATCTTGATGTACAAAATCATACTCTCAATATGACCATTGTTTGAAACCCCTAGGAAACTATTTATTTATCATTATGTACCTCTCAAAGGGTCAAATGAGTGGTACTTTTGCCCAGCCGAACACTGCAAGAATACAGTTTTGTTTCACATCTGCTCTTCTAATCATCCGATTTTCACAAGTGATAGACCAATCTTTCTGTTTTAACAGTGAGAATTCTGTCTATGAATTTACTTACAATCTATGTCTCCATTTCTTGGGAACTTAGAAGCGAATCATATTATGACGTTAAATACAAGTTATGTAATGCAACTAGGGTATAACTGCTATACAGTCATTCTCCTGCATTCTGTATCTCCATTAACCACTGAAAATAAACTGAGCCTGCTTTCAAATATAATATCCCCATCTTATGTGGAACATTCACTATAGATCTCAAAATAAAAAACAGTTTTAAACTTTATCTTATCTGCTCCCCATCCTCTCCCAATACTACGGCTACCGTATTTATACATCTTTTTGACTAGGTCTACACTAGCAGTCTCAGTCTGCGGATATTACTGTTAGTTCTCATAAATTTACGTTGGTGTCGTAATTAAAGCAGGAACCCCCCCCCCCCACCCTTTTTTTTTGTAGCTAGATATGGTGCCAAAATCGATAAGACGGTAATTTTCAAAAGATTTTGTGAGCATTACCAGCGAATGCCTCAGTTATCGATAACAGGGGTGCGAAATATGAGATGACTCCCAGTTTTGGGGAAACATAAGGTGTGGGGTTGAATCAAATGAAATAATTTTTAGCTCATATAGCAATGCTCCAACCACAAACAAGGAAAGTTTGGTAAAAACAAGACGGGTAGTTTTCAAAAAATTGTGCGGTAAAATTTCTCTCATTTTCAAGCGTAAATATCTCCGGATCTATGAAACCGAGTGACAAACAGAGTGCACCATGATGTTCAGCGTCCTCCAAATATCAAAAACAAATGGAAGTGGAAGAAATTCAGCTGTAACGAAACAAATTTTATGATTATAATGATTGTTTATAACCACCGATTTCGGCTGCCTCACTCTTGGTCACAAAAGTGAAGGGTGGTCGGCAACCCGCTGCACGTCCTCACTGCAGTGCCTATTCAAGAGACCAGTTTTCGCTGCCTGGTGTTTTTGTGTTTACCTTTTTTTGTGATTGCGCATGTGTGACTTCCCTTGTTTGGTTTTCTAGGCTTGCTTGGAGATGTTGTGCAAAGAGCCAATTTTGCAATAAAGAGTAAGTTCTAAGCATTTTCGAATTCTTCAAGAGTCTTCTCTGTGTAATTCGTGTAAATTTTCAACAATAACACAATAGACAAGGCTCTAAACATTACCATCCTTACGGTAGCTTTGGATCCAATCCATTCACGTGGAGGCTAAGTAGGTCAACATATCGCTCAGTCGGACCACAAAACATTGTAATGTAGATCTGGACTTATCAATGATGCATCCTCCTAATGTAACTGAAAATTCTACTTTAACTCCTATGTTTTTGTTGATATTTGATCTTTTTTCTCTGCCTCGAAAACTGATTCCACTAACACTTTCGTTTAACAGACCTGGGTCCGGATAGCAAAGTAACACTAAAGGGACCCGGGTCATTATAGCAACGGCCTTTCGGCTTTGGCTCATGCCTAAATCTAAATTTAAAAGACTAGATCTATGTCTCTCTCTAATCATCTGCTCCTAATTTTATTATTTCAGTTATTTTCCCGAGCAGCATGATACAACACTCCCACTCTGGCTAGAGTCCAGATCTAGAGTCTAGAGTAGCTATTAGCACTGGCTGGCGCTAACCACTGAGTAATGGCCACCGAGTTGACTGATGAGTTTCTGTGAGCGGTTAGGCCTATTTAGCTCAGGTTACTTCACGAAAATTGCGATATTTTCATTGTACGTACTTGTACTGCATTAGGAGATGGCTCATTTTAAACAGAAAATGATTGACTTTGCAGCGGTGCGAATTTCGAAGTGATCGCTTCAGCCACTTTTGTGGAGTTTCAAGTTAAAAATAGATAAATTTGCCTTTACAAATACTCAAAATGTGTCTTTTGTAATTAATAAGTGAATGTATGTAATATTAGAACATCCATCCATGTTTATTATGTCCAAACTTCAGCACTGTAGGTAGGTGCCTTCAGAAGTTACAGACTGCCCAAAATGACCACCAACTCATTAACTTTTCTGCCTTTACTTACTCCTAATTAATTTTGACTCTCTCTGCTTTCCTCAGTCTGAGAGGTTGTCTCCTATTAATAATAATGGAACATAAATAGGCATAATTATCTGTGTCTGATCTAGATCTAGAATCTGGATCTAAATATCTAGATCACAGAGTAAGAATTATGTGTCATATATCAGGCGTAGCTGAATGTAAATGTGAATGTAAATTGTAAAAATTAATGGCATGCTGAAAGAGTGTGTTTGTTTGCCTGAGTAGTTTAGTAATTCAGTCTATTAATTCTTTCCTAGATAGCAAGTTTAATTTGTTTTATATTTCATTTAGCATATGGAGTTACAGATTAGCATAACCAGGAAGCTTTACACGTGGCAATGGTGAAGAAGACCAGTGAAGATCTGTGGTCTCTTGTCGCACATGCAATTTTTGGAATTTGCGTAAATTGATTACATACCATATGTTTTTCATAGGAATTTAGTTGGCTACTTGTTGATGCCTTTGTTTACTTTAACAATGTTTTATGTCTATATGTTTATTTCATGTGTTGATTGGTGTGTAAATGTAATAAATGTGTGTTCACCAGAAACATTCATAGATATTAATAAGAACTATGCAATTTGCATAAATTATGTAAATTTTCATAAATTTTGTAATAACCTGATATACACATATTTTATTCATTGGACAGTTTACAGCGCATAGTCCCCATCATGGTGATACATGGTTTTGTGCCGTTATTTTCAATACTTTGGAAGCTATACCAGAATACAGATATGTAATCACTAATTGTGCTTCAACTTATGCTTTATTTTTTATTATATAAATCTTATCACAAGTGTAGGGAAATTTTTTGAGACTAAAAAATTCATATCTTGAGTTCTAATTAAGCTAGAGACTTGATTTTGGTACCGTTGGAATAGGTTTTTCAAGGGCTACAACATAAGACTACACTCTAACACGGTTAAAATGAAATTTGTGGGGAATGGAAATCATTTCATTCTATCGCTAGTTTGTTTTATCCAAAGAGGCTAAATTGAAACAGGGATGCAAGTTTAATTATTGAATTACCTCCCCTGATTAAAGAGTGTCCGCACCGCGACCTCATGTCTTAAGGCCACTTCATTTTCATTTTTGTTGCTCTTGTTACTGTAGGTATACATACATATAAAATGTGTGGCTATGTAACTGTTATGTCGTTTGTGATTTTTCTGCTTTTTTTTTTTTTTTTAAATTCTTCAAGACAAAGTGGAGTTTGGAATGGCATACTTTCTGCAGATATCTTTTTTCAGTAAACCTTCATCAACTTCACAAATCAGTGTCCTTTTGAATTGCAGCGATAAACCTGTTCTCCTACCTTTTAACATGTTTAGTTTTGATGAATTCATCATTCAGCCTAGATCTAATATAGCTTTATCGTCAACTTTAAGCTCACAATTGTCAATATGAAACTAAAGGATACCTATTGATTTCTCAAAACTGGTTTTCAAGGAACACTGACAAGCACGACTGGTTTGACTGACCGAATGCCTGCAAGTGGAAGTGTGTATAGTGTATGATTGAAAAGACAAAAGGCCAAGCCATCCTCTGATACAGTTTACAGTGTACGGAGCCTTTCAGCCTCCTAGGGAGTAGTTATCTTGGCTGAATCCTCTGATACCGTGGTTGTGTGGCTATAAATAGCGACGAAATCGTAATAGCCTCACACATGCATGTAATAGGTGTCGCCCTCTCACGGTACATCATACTTGATCGGAGCCACGAGTGACGGGTGAGGTGTGAAGTGGGGGACGGTGCATTATTTCAACACACTTGCGCCTCAGGCCTTACCCTCAGTTTAATACCGCTGGGCAGTACAGCACATTGCAGGCGCCCGTACTTGACTCGCTCACAGACGATTTCTTTGTTGGGGCTTTTTGTGTCATACTGCTGGGCAGTACAGCACATTGCAGGTACTGGTAGGCCTACCTGACGCGCTCAGGGATGATTTGTTTGCCGGAGAGAACTGATTCGGTACCTGAGTTTGGTCTTAATTACGCTTAAAATGAAAGAAAAGTACGATCGGGGAAACAAAAACCGTTCGTTATAAGCGGAGTTTTCGTATCGGCCCATTGTTTAATTTCTTTGTAAGCATAACAAATTACATAGCAAAAAAAATCGTTCCCAAAGATTCTTTCTTAATAACGCAAGTTTCCTTTTTAAACGTTTTCTTAATAAGCGTATTAGAGTGTATTTTCATAAAGATACAAGAAACTTCAATATTCAGTGCAAATAGCTAGTCTAGAGTAGAATAGGAACATGGAGAAACAGGATTCAATCTAAACGGAAAGATTTCCATTTCATTGCAAAGGGATGACTTAAATATAAGCTACTTATACCCACCATCCTCAGGATCTTCGGGATCAATATCTTCATCTGGTGCAGCGTTTTGAAGCCGAAAGATATCATCAAAGAGCGAACTTGATTTGGAGTCTTGTTTATCCATGCCGTAGGTCTGCAGCTGACATATGAACCGGAACCGGAATTCGCCAAGCGAGATAACTCTAGTAATTGCTCGTTGTTCTATCTTTCCGGACCAAAGAAGAGGGAGCAGCAGTCTACTATTAGCACGATCATCTATACTCATCATCATAGTTAACCCTATAAGCATACTAATATGTGGTTAACCCACATCTAATCAGAGCTGTATCTAATAATATCAAAGTGAGGAAAATTTAGCGTAAACCAAAGCAAACAAACAAACAATATGGGTCAACAACAAAAAATTCACAGGAACAGAGTTTACATTTCTGTGCCTATGGTTGTCACTAAGCGACTGTGGGGTCAACGAAAGATGATTTTTCACCTTCAGATAGGCTAGACCAGACTGAAACTCCAACCTCTCATGATCTTATGTATGTGTGTATATGGCAGGAGCGGTTATGTGGGTGTGGGTATGTGTATATATGTTTAGAATAGTTTATACAATGAGCTGTTTCTCCCCTTTCCCCCTCTCCTCCAACACATCGCCACTCCCCCCCCCTCCCCTTTCATCATCATTTGTCTGTCCTCGTCAGTACCAATATTTCCATAATCTCTTCGCCCTCATGATTGTTTCTTATAACGATTCACCAGTACTACAGTTTTTTTTTTTTTTTTTTTTTTTCTGAAACAAGACTAACCGATGTAAATGAAATGTCACTTTTGTGACATTATCGAAATGAAATATCAAAACATCCTATTGCTATGTATCACTGTGGAGAAATCTGAGTCAGTGCAGACGGCAACAGCAGGCGATCAATGAACTACAGTAATTTATGATTTGTGTCCATAGCCGCCATCAAAATTTGCCACCTGCCGACACAAAGCACAGACGTGACATCAGTAGATCTATGTCGGCAGCACGAGCTGAAGTCGTCTGCCCATTTTTCAGCACTGTAGATCATGTCTGTCTTCCGTTGATAAGATGTGGCAGAATTTGTTTTGCCTAACTTTTACCGTCTTCCTGTTTATGGGATCCTCTGTGGATTGATCTGTCCGTGAATTTAGAATGATGGCATTTTATTACCCTTTGTTATTTTGTCTTCCCGCTTTCTTTGTTTTCCGCCTCCTTGTTTTCGCGTTCTTCTTGCCATTTTCTGTTATGTTACCCTCCCTCACATTTTTCTCCTCTTTTATGTGCAGTATTATGCTGTCCTTTCATTTTTCTTTTCATCTATGTTAATTGTCATGGTCATTTTACCATGGCAATATAGTGCTTAAAGCATACACACTCTTTCCATCTTTGTGTGTGTATGTGTGTATTTTTTTTCTATGGCTCACTTTTTTTGTGTGTTCTTTTTTGATAATTCTCATTTCTCTTTGATTATTATAATTTTCAACACCACAGCAATAAACTTTATTTATTTGCTTCAATAATATTAAACATAAATACATGTATTATTCTCACAATTTTTGACAGCCTTTTCTTTGCACCAATAGAAACACAGTTTTTATTTTCCAGTGATGTCACGAATAAAAATTTACCGCCTCAATTCTGATCTCATGTTATTCTTCCTCAAAGAAAAT
This sequence comes from Peronia peronii, assembly GCA_039654565.1. Lineage (NCBI taxonomy): Eukaryota > Metazoa > Mollusca > Gastropoda > Systellommatophora > Onchidiidae > Peronia > Peronia peronii. The sequence continues at coordinate 9,285 of JBCEWB010082750.1, forward strand.
ATTTCATATCGGTATCTGTAGCAAAAATTCTACAAGCCTACCTCAAGAATTCCCAACTTTTGACGTCCCAACTACCCGAGACAACTCTACAAACCACTGTTTTCTTCAGCAGCTTTGAGTTTTTATTTCTACTACAGAGATAGCAGAGGACTGGATAAAGGAAATTTCAAACTCTGTTATTGTCAGCAAAAATTGCCATAGGGTCAGAATGAGCCATTTTGATCGTCAAATTACTTCTTGCCATCTTCTATTATGTCACTCTCCCCCACTTTGGCAAATACAGAAGTATAAAACAAACATCGTGAAAAAGGGAAAAAATAACTTTTCTTTTTTTCTCATTTAAATTTAAACGGAAAATTCTTTAAAATTCACCATGTCATTGTGATGAAACTGTTCTTTTTTTTTTTCTCATTATGATATTTTTTTTTTGTCATGTTTTGCATCACGTTTCTAATAACAGGGACAAAAGTATTTTTTTTCCCTTCTTACAATGCATGCATTATATCTTTGTATTTGTCAAAAGGGAGTAACATAGCTCGCTGCAAAAAATGGTCCATTTTTATGGTGGTGCTAATATTCACATCAATAGAATGTCAGCTTATGCCTTAAAATGCCACAATAGGAACCCAGTGTTGCTAAATGCTACACAGTGTGATGTCTGGAAAGAGAACTCAAATGTAAAGCAGGTCGAGTCAGCCTTCGACCACAATGATCGCTTGACACTCCTGGAGTTAATACACGTTTCTGAACATTATCATCTTTAGTTCAAATAATAACAGTACAGTGGAACCATCTCATGTTTAACGACACTGGGAACAACGAGAGATTTTTGCCAGAATACTGGATGTCGTTATGCGCGAGTTTCACTGTACAATAAGGACATATGGGAAAAGAACGTTCAAATATCTCTAAAGGAAACAACATGAAAGCCAAACAGCGGCAAGAACAACAACTAAATGTCGCCAACATTTCATAAACGGTCAAGTTAGCTTCTCGCTAAGAGAAATTCACCTCTACAGGGTTCATTTTGGCCGAAGCTGAAAACCTCTCCTCTAACTTTATTAGTAGATTCATCACAACGAGTCCAGACCGAACGTAATGTGAATGGAAGTATTTATGATAAGAAAAGAATATTAGTAAGGAGGAACACAAACTTTGTCTTCACCGGACAAACTGAATATCCGTGGTCGCTCCATAGATCTTACACCGTACTTATTTTTTTGTCACAGACTATTCTATTGGTTCGCTCTCCAAAGCGCGTTATTGAAACTGTTATTTATTGGTTGACCGTTACGCTCTTTTCCAGACGAATAGCCTTTGACTCTCTCCGTTATTTATTATATACTTATACGGCTGCAATTCTTCATATGAATCAGAAAATACCAGTACTGTATTATGCCAATACCAATCAGGGAGGATGACGTCACAAATGATGTCCCATGAAATCGCTATATTTTACGAAATGACGGTCGTAGTTGCTATGATGGATCAGGACACATAATTCTATTACCCGTATATTAATTGAAGTTACTCATGCTGGGTGATAGAAAGAGATACGGATATAAACGAATACTGATGGCTTCACAGAGATCTATAATTATCAAAGGCTGACTGAATTACAGTAAAAAGTCAATAAGCTTACATGTATTTTGGCTGAATGAAATCATTTCTCGTTAAGCCTCCAGTTATATGATTATATCTTTGACCAACACTATACTTTTGCACCCTATTAAGCAGAATATTAATTTCTAGCATTAATTTTTGAAATTTCACACTTACACACTCACGCGCGCATACACATACTTACACACAATCTTACCCGCTCACACACAGTGCATTACAAACGTACACACTCACAACACAATCTCATATGTACACACACACCACACCAAAAACACACACACAGACGAGCACAAAATGACTTTTGAAAATTATTCGACTCAGGTCATTCACTATATTTAGAGCATTTTTAAATTACGGAAATTCCATCCCCTTAATTAATGAACTGAAGAGTTCGCAGGGCAGTAAGTGGGAAACCTTAACAGCTTTCTATATAATTAGATCTTAAACTAGAGATGTTAAAATCGGACACTGTCTCATTTTAGTTCAGACCAGCGCTTTTTAATATCAGCGCACAGTTGTGATAACCTTCCTTTTACCTACCGCTTCCATCACCATATAGAATAGACGTTTCGTATATTTAAAATCTGACCAACTTTTGATAACATGGATAGGGACACCTTGGCCGGGAAGTCAGATGTCTGTCTCTCGTTGACAGCTTGAAAAAGTATTGAGTTTTCGAATCTTATCCTGGGGTGAGAAAGATTAGAAACTGCCTGCTTTTTTTTTCTTCTCTTTTTCAGTGGCTCAAAGGTTCCCTTGCTTTTTGAGCAGCAAAGTCCGATGTCTAGCCTTCTTGGATATGGGCCAATATACTTCAGAGGTCCTATGTCACGCATGCTAAAAAGAACCCGTGGCAGTTAAAAATCAGTTGAAAAGTAGACGGATACGCGGCTGTTCAGGCAAAATTTACAAAATCCAAATTTCTACCCACAAAATTCTTCGAGTAAACTGGGCATTGGGGTCGAGGAATCCTACTCTCTTGGACTAAATAGCCAAATGTTAAATACTAATAATAATAAAAAGTAATCTATATCTAAAGTTGCAATTTCTAATAAGTTTATTTTTAGTCATCTCCTTGCTTCTAATTGTATTTGTTGAAATAAACATTTAGTGTATCAAATGCTGCACTTTAGTTGTCAGTGGCTTCGCGTTGGGCCATTTTCTAGCCTATAACTGTGACATTCTACTATAAATGTATCAAAATGCCCGCAAATTGACAGGCGACATTCTTTGACTATTTTGTGAGAACAAAGGTGTGCAAAGGTCACTTGCCTTGAACAGGAATCTGACATGGATAAGAACATGCGAAAGGGATCAGAACAAAGACAAGATGGACTCCGCCGCTTTCTATTGGCATTTAGAGGGTTAAAATGTTCTTTCGCTCATACGGCGGATCTTTCTCTTTCTTTGTTTCTTTCTCTCTTTCTTTCTTTCATTTTTGCCTTCTTTCTTTCTTTCTTTCTTCCTTTCTTTCTTTCTCTTTCTTTCTTTTGTTCTTGCCTTCTTTCTTTCTTTCTGTCTTCTATCTATTTGTCTTTCTTTCTTTCTCTTTTTTCTTTTTCCTTTTCTTTCTTTTTCTTTCTCTCTTTATTTCTTAAAGTAAATTTAACAATCCTTTAGCACAGGAGAGCTAATTACTAAGAAAAGTTCACTGAATGCGAACTAAAGTAGGGGAAGCTACTCTCTTAGTCTGTACTTAAATCAGTTATCGTTCGGTCTGATGTAAAGATATCGAAAAGTCCAGTTCGCGCACTCCACACCCAAGATTGGCGCTATTCGTGGTTTCCTATAACCATCCGACCTATAGCCAGCGGGCAGTCGCCGAGAAAAACATCTGTCCTGAAATCAGTTATTCTGAAAACTGAAAA
>JBCEWB010082761.1:0-11002 GCA_039654565.1 Peronia peronii
AGGGGGAGGGGTAAGGAGGAGAAGGAGTTTTGATGATCATACACAGGATTTCAATATGGGTGTCTATCTTTCCGAAAAAAAAAAAATCATAAGCCGTCTATCTTATTCTCCCGCCCACCCCTCCCCCTTTTTAAAGGCTTCTCTCCTCCATCTGATTAAAAAAAAAAAAAAAGAGTTTGATGTCTCCATAGGTTAACGGGATCCGTTGGTTCAGGTTCTATCGTTCAATCTAATACCTGGGTTTAGAACTTGAATTTAGCGACGAACAGGAAGCTTCACAGATCGCTTCGTCTATTTTCTTTTTCTCAAGCTCTCCCACGCGTCTCCAAAAAATGTAGTCTTCCCTCCCCTCCCCCCGCCCCCGCCCCCTTCCTTTTTAGCAAACGTTTCAACATACCTTGGCACGCCTGGGGCCAAAATTTTTTGTTCGACTACATCGGTCAAAATGAATAATGTAAAATAAATACGTTTGCTTTGAAAAACATTACATCACTGTTGCATGTTTATGTGCGTGCATGTTTGAAATGAAGCAGAGAATCTGGTATTCGAACTCATAATCTTTTGGACACATTTTAAAAAAGAAAAAAACTGTCTTTTGAAATTGAATGATTCTCGATTCTTGTGCTGTCAAGCTTTCAGGCCAGGGATTAATGAATAGTCGTATGGAAATACCAGCTCAGGGAGTAGATGGGTGTAGATTAAATTAAATTTAAAAATGGGCTCTCTTGCAAAGAGATTACAGTGAAGATTACAATGTATGCACAGATCCCTTACGAGTGTATCAGATGCTGTTCTTTCTGCATCTGAAATCTGAAGAGCTTGAAGAGTATTTGAGAAGAAACGCGGCAGGCTATGCATATTGGCTGGCAATAAGTCGGAAATCTGTTCTCAAAGACAGATTTCATTTTTCCATTACCGAATTTTACTGGGTAGAACCTTCAGGGCATCTCCTATTGTTTAAGTTGTAAACAGTCTTTTGCAAAACCGTAAATTCTGAGATACAGAACAGCCAATAAAGTTTAGTCATCCAAGAAAAAACAAATGCGCTACGTTGGTATTAAATAGGCAGCTGTTCTTGTCACGAAGGAAAATCCACAATTTGACGCTCAATTAATACATTATTACGAGGAAACTGCATTTGTCTGGGGTCAGTTCATGTTAATACAATGAAGACATATCAAGTCTAAAAATGATGATCTTCAGGTGAATATAACTGCTCTATAGCACTGGTGATCATTCCCGCTGACAAGTCCTGACCACTCGTTTCTCTCAGTACTTTAATCGTGCCTTTTGCTTTGAGCCGCGATATAAAGCTGTCCATCTTCTCTGTCTGTCTTCTTCAATACATTTTGGTTCAGCATCTCTGTGGCGACAGGGTGATCGATTATTACTGTCCAATAATATGGTCGGTGCATGTGGATTGACATTAGTTTGATATCATTTTTGTTTTTTGACAGAGATTGCACACAGCCGAATTCGGGCCATTTGTACTTAATCGAGGAATTATTAAGAAATGCATCGTCGAATAAAATAGCCTTTTCATGTTTTTTTTTTTTTCAGTACAGGACAGTCAGTTCCAAACTCGGTGGAGAGGAATGCACAATATGAACGATCCCAAAATTGAGCTTCTAAAACTAGCGGCATCTGATTATACTACTGATTTAACGACCACGATTGGCCCAACAGATGCTTCTTATCATTTTTTCCGGCAGGAAAACATTTATCCCAGTTCTTTGTAACATCTCGTGATTACTCACGACTCTCTAATTTCATTCCTTCCGGGACAACAGATCAGATCTAGAGACTTGAATCTTCCAACTAACACATTCAACTCCTATGCATCCCCACCCCGTGCATCCGTACATCACGCAATACTACCCTCCCCCTCTCTTCTCCCCTCCTCCCTCTCATGGCCATGTCAATGGCAATACGTTAACGTTTGGAATCGAATTTACTTCAGTTTACATGCTCGCTGAGCTGACCTGCTAATTTTCGCTTGCTGGCCAATCACCCGGCATAAATATCCCCACAATCATCCAAGATCAAGTGTTACTGAAGCGATGTGACCTACTTGTAAAGCGTTCCTTACATGCTGCATTATATATGTGTAGAGGAAATTGGCCTAGGTACGGAGGGTTATTTTTTAAAAAATACACAGAAGAAAGAGGGAGCGGGCAGAAACGTCAAAATTAAGTCACGAGAAGAAGGTAAGCCAAACGTGGATCACAGAATCACGACAAAGACGACACGCCAAGCCTACGCCCTCTGCCTAGTAATCAAACAACATTAAACATCAAGAAGGCTGAAACTGATAGCTGACAGAGGCGTTGAACTGGTTTGATTCATGGCTGAGTGAACAGGTTTCTTTAAACCCATTCCATCAAAGTTCAACAGCAACAAGTTAGAAAATAGAAATATGACCTTACTGCACCATATTCTGGAGGCCAGTGGAGTTTTTTTTTTTTTTAATTGGGCCGACGTCAAAAGCAAGGAATTTGTCAATAACTTTGAAACCAGTATAGAATTCTCTGCCAATGTATTATCTACAGCAAAATAATTTTTCACACAGAAAAACAAAGTTGTCAATATTAATAAGAGCAGACATACCTTAATATCCTACTATTACCACCAGACGACCTATCCATTTATTGTAATTTAACTTTCTCTCTCTCTCTCTCTCTCTCCCTGTCCTTCTCTCTCTCTACTTACCCATCCATCCACCCACCTGTCTACATACTTAGTACGTCTATTTACCTACCTGTATCTATCTCGTATATAGATCTATCTTTCTACCTACCTAGCTGTATCTATCATTCATCCATCCATCCGTCCGTCCGTCCATCCGGTCTGTCTGTCTGTCTGTTTGTCTGTCTATCCTCTCTGTTTTTCTATGAACACTATCGAAGTGATCGTTAATCTTATAGGTCAGGGAAGAGGTCGTGATGCCTTCCTCTCTCTCTCTTCCCTTCTAAATACATCCCTAAGTCCAGCGTAACTTCAGCGAGCCTCCAGGCAATCAAACCCTGTTTTAACAAATGATCCTACTTACGATCGAGAGAACAAGCAACAGAAGAGAAGCACAATTTGCGGATATTGTCCGATAACTCAAACCAGATAGATGGAGAATCACAACAAAAACCCGATGAACATTATTAAATCGTTAGGGTTTTATGCATATGGGACATATTTGACACATGATTAGGTATGGCCTTGAAACAATGAAAGCCAAGAACCTGTTGGTTTTATATGGTTACTTCGATGTGGTTTCTGTCAATTGTAGAATTTTGTGCACAGTGAAGATTTGTCAATGTGCTTTATAGTCAATAGTTTTCGTTTTTTTTAACGTTTTTCTCTCCCCCCCCCCCCCCCCTTTCCCTAATTTTTCTACTCCTCCAAAAGTTATCAACATTATATTCATATCATATCATAATATTAGATCCAGATACTTTTCTTAGCAAAATAAAAAAAAGTGGCAACGACTTTTTATTGTATCAGTTTTACTTTTTGAGAAAAAAAATAATGAATGAAAATGGGAATTTTGCACAAATTTGATATATGGCATTTTCAAAAATTTGTAAACAACTATCCCAAAACTCTGTAATTTCTTAGATATTAGATGCTAAAAATGGCATGCAAAGTTTGGAACGATTTGGGTTGCTGGTAACGGAGGAGATAGATTTTGACAAGCAGAGCAAAATCCAAGATGGCAGCCGTTTTCATGGCAACCAGACACACTAGCAAAGTTTCCAAAGCCATATTCTGAATCAGACAAACATGGCAAACAGATAAATGATTTATGGTCAAAGAGAAAAACAAGTTTTCAGATGCCGCTCCCCCCTTCCCCCTCCAGTCCCCCCTCCCTCCATCTTAAAGCAGGCCAATACCTAGTCGATACAAATAATATCGTTGGTCGTTGAGAGTCGATAAAGCTATTGAAAAGTATAAATCCATCATATGTTAGATATAGTGAGATCACTGTTGGTATTCAAATCCCCTTGCAAAGAGATTTAGGGACTCGATCCTCTCAACTAACATACTTTACTCCTAAGCAGTTCAATAGTTACCCTGAGGCACATTTAACAATCAATTTGAAATAACAACAGTGATAACATCAGGAAGAACAACAGCAACAACTACAACCACTACAGAAACATCAACAGCGACAAAAACATCAACTGCATGCAATTAACGAGGGGAAAGATTGTCATAAAGACAATATGGTCCAGCTAATATTGCAATCAGACTTTCTTCTAAGAGACGTTTAAGTAAGGATGTAGAAAAAAAAAGGAGTTTTAAATTCTATGCAACAGCTGAACTCTACTCGCCCTATCCCCCGTCTTATCACAGTAATGGACCTTTTCCTCTGCTGCTCGGGGCAAATTTCCCAGGACAACAACAACACATAAACAGATACGAGAACAAAAAAGATCAATGCAGTAAGATCTAGAGCTAATTAGGGCTTAGTTTAGAGAAAAGATTGAGATCCGGGGTTATGAGATAGGGGTTGGAGCTTTCCAATTAACCCCACCAAAAATGCATCATCTAAAGAAACACCCCTCAGAAATGTTCTTGGACTGTGTTGCCCATGGAAGTCCACCTGCTCAAAAGAAGTTGTCTTTACATGCACAATTTGGACTAGAGGAAGTCAGTCTAGTACCGTACCGGTCATTCCACAATCGCCCAGGTCATTTTTTTTCCTTTAGGTTTTGTGTGCTGCTTGCCATGATGTTAACAAAGTAATGTAATCTAACGGCCATTATTTCGTATCGTCAATATTATGCTATTTTTTAAAGCCAAAGCCTACATGTGCCTAATTATAGTTTTGTCCTTTTTTGTCAAAACGGTTAAAATGATTTGGGCCTTAATAGAATGACTGTGACGGTGAAAATCTTAGAAATGGCCAGTTTACTCACAGAAGACGATCATTCCCATAACAGCCAGAAAAAAGACATCCAGATTGCTCCTCAGCGCCGTCAAATAAATTTCGATCTCGCTTGGTGCCTCAGTTGTAGTGACATTCATCATGTCAGTTGTGTTGCCAGTTAAATTAGCCATGGCTGTGAAGATTTCTTTGTATTCAAGCCCTGTTCATGCATTCACTGCAGAAGAAACATACAACAGGAGATGTATAGGAAAGAATAAAGTAAAATCTAAATAAATTTCGTTATTGACTTGATCACAGCAATGTGTTGTTGCGCTGGAATCACCCCGTAGAAGGGCTGTGACCACAAGTTTGGTGATGAAAAGGACACTGATGAGAAAATTATGAAAGAGCTTAACGAATATATTTATCAGTCACATAGTAATTTTCATAAGGATTTTCTCAAAAGTTTTATGAGTCTGCACTTTAACCGAATAATTATTTTATATCATTACATTGTTCTCAAGTCAGTCAAATTAACAGTTCCGAAAAACACCACAAAAAGCCATTATTTATGTCAGATTATTGGCTATTAGGGCCTAAAAAGCAAAATAATGATTGTTGCACGTTAACAAGCACAATGGAAGAGGGAGAAAGAGAGAGAGAGAGAGAAAGAGAGAAAAGAGTTTCTGTCCATGGAGCGAGAATTCACGACTAGACTGTTTGAAGCTAACTATTCATAAATCAACGGTCGAAACAGGGCGTCCTGTTGATTTACAAGGATGTTGTTTTTCAAAGTGTCACGGGTTTAGAAAAGATTTCGGTATGCAAGGCAATATAGTAAAATGGGTTTTAATGTTCTTGAACTCCCACAGATTTCTGTAAGACAATTAACTCTTGTATTTGAACTGGAATTCGGGTTAGAGCCAGGGTTGTCTTTCTGTACATTGAAAGTCAAAGCCAGAAACGCCACCATCAAATGACAAAAACCTTTTTTCAAACCTGCAATCTTGATTAGACTGTGTGGAATAGAAAGTCTCCGAACTTTCTAACCAAAGAAGTTGAAATACTAGGGAAAGGATTGTGATTCTCTACTCCTGTTCTCAAAGTGCTTCAAACAGCATACCATATCTCTATCTCGAGAGCCCCGAAGGCTTCAGTCTGCAGTGGCCTTTGATCTTTACAGCAATCCCAGATAAACTGACTGGAAGTAAAAAAAAAAGCTCAAGTAATTAACAGATGATGGCAAATTTGGTAGGATTGTTATCCTCTAATCCTATAATATTTTTCAGTTAGAAAACCAATAACTAGATCTAGCTCCGTACCTGGAATAGTTACGTTGGTAGTCGGAGGGGAAAAATCAACAGTAGAAAGGAAAAAGCAGTTGCAAAGCAGAGTATTTTAGTTAACTTACAAATAAAGCCAGTGAAACAGAGTTGGAAATCCGCCCTGCGTCGCCTGCAAACTGAAACTAGTAAACGTACAACAATGTTAACAACAGCGCCTTTAATTCCACTACGAAGTCTCGGTCGACAACTGTAGTGAACTAGCCGCTTCGAAAACGCGCCAGAAACCTGACTGCCGGTGAAAAGCACTCACGTGTGAACACGGCGAAGCTAATGTATCAGACAGACAACGCGGGTCTTAGTCATAGTAATATAGTCAGCACTATGTCAAAGTCACACGTAATTGGAACAAACAAAATACATAAAAGGAGGAAAGCAGTGAAATGGACAGACCAAGAAGAAATGGGGGAAGGTAAACTAATATAATGGAAGGCACACCCATGAAGACTGGGTTGTTCTTGAATAGAACCGTCCTTATGACTGACGAAAAAAGTGGTCTATTAAATATTACATTCTAAATGGTCGAGTAGACAGGGAAATCGAAAATAGAATACAGAAGGCCAACAATGTTAGCTACCAGCTGACTCCACTCCTAAAACATCCCGCTATCCCAATCGGAAGAAAAAATAAAATTATAAGCTTCATATTTGTTCCAACACTCACATATCAATGTCAAACCTGGACCCTGACCAAAACTCTGGAGCGCAAAATCACAACCTGTGAAATGAGATGCTCAAGGAAAGCTGTCAACAAGACTAGAAGAGAAGGGTTCACAACACCAAAATCAGAGAAATGATAGGAACAAAGAACATCCATCAACATATTCAACATCAAAGGATCAAATGGTTTGGGCATCTCTCACGTCTCTCAACACACCACCCAGCGCAATGTGCATGTAACGCAAAGTTCAGTGGCCGCAAAGCCAGAGGACGCCCCCCGGAAGACCTGGATTGACGGAGTCAAAGAGACTCTATCTTTTTACAACATTCCCCCGCTCCAGGCATTCCGACGTGCAGCAGACAGACGTCTCATTCTTCCCGCGACGCCCTTAGTGGTTTAAGCGGCAGAAAAGAAAGAAAGTATAAAAATCCACAAAAACAACTCATCTCATCACGATCAATGCAACCCCCCGCCCCCCCCCCCCTCCATGCATACAAATCCTTCACATCGTCTTTCTCCATTAATCCTTAACAATCCAGAACAACTTGATTTCACTGAACGACCTTGACCTTACCTTGTGCTAATTTTGCAGTTCCTCTACCAGGCAGAGGAGAAAGAAAGAAGGTTTCTTGGTAACGATCCCTTTGTAGAATGATGAAGTCACAGATCAATAGGTTAAATGTTGCCAACTGAATGATCAACAGCCCTTACTGCTTTTTTCCAATGTCTACTGTTACACGTGATATCCGCCAAACCTTATCCCGTCTATTAGATCTAATCAAGGCGTGAATGAGGGCCCTGACACGCATGCATTATTCAAACTCACCACCAACAAAACAAGAATTCCAGCTATCCAGCCTAACCCATGGACAACCTAAGACGCTGGTACAATAAGACTAATACTCACAGACAAGTCCTGTTCATGAAGTTTGTGAAATGAAGAGGACGACAGAGAATACAAGAATAAAAACACACCTTCGCCTGTCAATCTGCCAGGCTTCAGCATCATCACAGCTTAAGACAAAATGGAAATACCTGTTCTTTCTCGAGCTATAGAGTGGCTTGCCTTATGCCCTCATTGCTTAGATATGCGTTAAAACCACTAGTCACAGTATGAAATGTCATCCATACAAGACTAAACAGAAAGAAGACTGATTCTAAATCTATTAGTTCACCATGAATACCAGAGAAATTGACGTCATTAAAATCACTCCGTATATGTGTCTTTGGGATTTTGCTGTGTTACACCTCCCACCTTCAGCTCTTGGCAAACACGATCAGCTTCGACAGGTGAACGAAGGTAGGAACCGTGAAATGTAGTGCATTCACTACAATTTGACAATTCGTATATCGAACTAATTGTTGTAATTATTACTAAATCATTTAGATGAACTTACGAAATTTCGATACCAACACAGAAGTACCCTCTGTTTCTTGTCCACTCTTTATACTTACCGCTGTTGAAAAAAAATCCTACCAAGGTAAAACCGGTGCGCCCCAACACCTCTCTCTTTATGACTTATATGCTCTAAACACCGATTCAATTCAATCTGCCCTCTAGCGGCCCATTGCCCACGCCGGCTATGCGAACCCAGTCAAATAGAATGTCCTTCCTGACAAGGAAGGGGAAAAGGAGAACTTTTTTAAACAGTTACTGATAATTTATCCACTATATGCTTGGAATTGATGCTCTACTTTTCGATATATACAGTTTATCAGAGCATACATACAAAAAGAATTGTTCTGTACCGCGCGTTTTAGATGGAGCCAAGAAAGGAGAAGAGAGATCGAGAGAGAGAGAGAGAGAGAGAGAGAGAGAATCGATTGAGGGAAGGAAGCTGGTCTGATTCATAAAAAAGAAAGTGGTAAAAGTGAAAGCATCCTCTGCAGCTGCAGCATCTGAATGGTTACGGAGACATCAACTTCATTTTCAAGACACAGATCACAGCAATAGGTATTGTTTAATTTAATTTTACCAGTCACGTATCAAGTCTTCATTTCATGCCTTGTTTATTTTCTTTAATGGCATACGACTTCATAGAACTTGTATAATATGTATTTCTATTTTGGGTGATATAGACAAGCTTCATCATCCACACTTGCCGCATTGCGAAAGACTGGTTCTGTCAGAATATTTAGAACACATTTATATTCTGGAGTCCCAGTTTGTGTAATTAAAAATGCCAACAAGAAAGACGTGTCTGAACGCCTTCTCTGTCCAGCAAACAGTTCCTTCAGAAAACGGGTCGTTCTGCCTCCATTACTCACTTCAAGTCACGAATGTAAGAAAATACAATATGTTGGCAGAATGCCAAGCAATGACTCCACAGTTTGTGAGTAAAAAATCTGAAGAGGCTGTTTATGCACTTTCCACCTACTCATTAAAAAGAATATGTCTCTAAAAGAGCAAACAATATTTCTGAATTTCATGGTCAACTTTTAGGAATAGCTATGATGTTATTGTTCTATGTTACGTGCAAACGAATGCAACACACAGAAAGTCCCGTTTTATGAAACCGATAGAAAGTGTTGGATAGTGCCTTTTATATCACCATCTTTAATTATACAAATAAAATGACGCACCGGAAAATGAATAGCCATAAATCCTCTGACAAAACCAAGCCATTGTCATGTGAAAAATGTGGATGAAGAGCTGGGTTTACTCTGGGAATGAGAACATTGATCGGAACATAATTATATGATTGTGGTGGTGTTTATAGGTAGTTGGGTATAAAATTACAGAAATCACGTATTAAGCTAGCTTGTTGACATGCTTCAGATTGATTTTTGGGACAGTTAGCCATGAAAAACGCTTTTCCAGGCCTGTCTAAGGGTTGTTTAAATAGGGAAATGGTTGGTGAGCCGTTTTCGATAAATCAAAGGGTTTATAAGATCAATAGTTTCTGAGGTCTGGATAGTATGGATCCTTTTTCTGAGCTTCACTGTTAGTATTGCTAGTCTTTACAACTTTGCTGTGTCGACCCTCCGTCTTACCGTTCTTTACAAATAATCTGCTGGTTTTTTTTTTCTTTCTGTCTACAGCCAATACTTAAGACATTTTGGTCAATACAATCTAGAAACTCGAAAGTACTGACACCGGGTAAACCATATCAAGTAACTGCATAAAGAAAGCATAGCCCATTTGATTCCTTTCCAGCTGTTTAATAATAAAGGACTAGTAATTTCAGTCTCATTGTCATCAGAGTGATGCCAGAATGTAATATTTTTGTTGGAGGCTTGATGAAGTGGGTGACTTGTTTTCAAACAGCACTATCGACAGATAGAAATGTATATCACCAATCAAGGAGGTCTGTCCTAAAACCATTCACTAAAAAATACTGCCATTCATTCCTTGATGGTGACCTTATTGATCTGTTGAAATAGATAGGAATACAGTTTCAGATACATATAAAACCCTCATGTCTGCTGCCAGCATTCGCAATTTTTAATGTCTGTTTTCCATTATTGGATTCTGTTATTTGATTGCAGTTCACTTTTAAAAACAGAATGTTCATTGATCCATGTGTTGTACAAGTTATTGTCCCTCGTTTTCATGCTTTAACTTGAACCATAGCTTTGCCATCGGCAATAATGTGGAGATGGTTCTACATAATAGTACGAATAAAATACATTGAGAGAGTCGCCCTCAAAACCACGGCTACAGCTTCTGCTACTGCTATACAGCTACCACAGGTAACCACTACATCTTCCTTTCTATCAGCCATCAACACTGTTAATTTATTTATTAATACTTTGACCTATTGACATAGTATAATGTACTTTACCTCAGATCACTGTTTTGTTATGCTCACTGTTTTCCCTATTCCAGATCAAATTCAAAACATATCTCTAAAATGTTTGTTAAATACGAAAGAAAGACAGACAGAAAACAACAACAATAATATCAGAGATCCAGTGATATCCTTAACTATATTAAATAATACGAACAGATAATATGCTAACAGGACTTAATCACAGCGTGCACACAAGCACGCACACAGCATTACACACACATCCTACATACACTCAAACAAAACGCAAAGGCGTCCAGACTGTATTTATTTATAATAAAAAATGTGTCATTTGAGAACACTTGTAAAGAGTTTTCTTGTTACACCCCCCTGTTTTATGGCCA